>MU182419.1:120110-199153 GCA_016904865.1 Pissodes strobi | reverse complement strand
TATATATATATATGGGCACGCATTTTGCATTCCTAGTGATTATTCATCATAGAGAAAAACTATATACTCGTGTATTATGTTGTCAAACTGTCAAAGGCTCTCACGTCGGACTTGCTATATTCCTCCACCCCTTCCATTAGAAGAAAAAAAAATAAGTCAGCCATATGTAGCAAAACACTGGTCACAAATGGAAAAACACTATATTATCATCAAAATCAATCAGGGGAATGCATTTTGCCTTCCTGCTAATTATTATTCATCATCCAGAAAAAATATACACGGTGTCCCAAATAATAATGCACACTACAGGGATCTCGTAAACCAGAAGAGGTACAAAGATGATTAAATTAGAGAAAAGTTGCGCCTTGCTGAACTCAACAACGTCGTGTTTCGAAATCTCAAAAAATGCGATTACTTCCGAAGATTTTTGGGAGAAACCGAATTTTCCCGATTTCGCTTTTATTTTTTTCTGACTTTATTTGTACAGATATGACAATACAAATTTCACATTGCGATTGCTACTTTTCCTGCTCTTCAAGTTGATGATATTAGATTTTGAATCTGACGTTTGGTTTCTTAGCAACCATCATCAACTTTGTTTTTTTAAATGGTCGACATTTTTTTTTATTCATAAAAAACCCTAATTTTAATCCTAAATCCAACGACATATTGCTCTTAACATTTAGCCGACGTTTCGGATGAAAAAAACAATCATCAATGTTATTTGATGATGATTACGAAAGAACGAAAAGTCGGATTAAAAACATGATTACGTCATCATGTAGAGGGGAAAAAATGGCATAGGAATGTGAATTTTATTTTGATCTGTCTTCTTTTGTGAAATCAGAACAAAAATTAATTGCCAAAATTTATGTTTACAATTTCAAGAATTCGTAGATTTTTTTCTGTTTCTACTTTAAGAGATAGATTAAAATAAATTTGACATTTTTATTGTCTTTTTCGTTCTTCGATCGTTCGTCTTTACTCTATGCGACACTGGTTTTTGAAATGCGCCATATTCCCTTAGGTTTATGAGAAGTCTTTTGAAAATTGATCTATTAGGTTGGCGTCGCTCTGGATATTTGAGCAAATATTGCCTTTCAGCGTCGAAACCATTTTTATGGCTTTCAATATAACAACATAACATGTCCAATTTTTCTTCATTTGAAAAATGTCCCATCATTAAAAAACACTCACACTATCACAAGACAAGAAAAAGTTTAAATTTAATCGGTAATTTCAGAACTAAACCTACTTCTTTACGTAAAAATTTCGATTTATCGGCAATACTGACTGACAGATCGACATGATTTATTTAAACAAATGCGTTTCAAAGCCTACTATTTCAAGACGCTGTAACTGGAATAACTAGCAATTAATTATTTGATGATAACATTTTGCTTACTTGTCCTAATAATAGTTAAAGCTTAAAATTTTGGGATTATTTTAAAAAAAGTTGATAATGGTCGAGAAAAGCCAAAACGTAGAATCAAGAATTGAATGACGTCATGCTGTAGAGGAGAAAAAGACAATAAAAATAAAAAAATTATTTTAATCTATCTCTTACAGTAGAAACAGAAAAAAATCTACGAATTCTTGAAATTGTAAACATAAATTTTGGCTATAATTTTTTTTTCTGATTTCACTAAAGAAGACAGATCAAAATAAAATTCACATTCCTATGCCATTTTTCCCCTCTACATGATGACGTGATTATGTTTTTGATTCGACGTTTCGTACCTTCATAATTATCATCAAATAACATTGATGATGGTTTTTTTCATCCGAAACGTCGGCTAAATGTTAAGAGCGATATGTCGTTGGATTTAGGATTGAAATTAGGGTTTTTTATGAATAAAAAAAAATTTCGACCTTTTAAAAAAACAAAGTTGATGATGGTTGCTAAGAAACCAAACGTCAGATTGAAAATCTAATATCATCAACTTGAAGAGCAGGAAAAGTAGCAATGGTAATGTGAAATTTGTTTTGTCATATCTGTACAAATAAAGTCAGAAAAAAAGAAAAACGAAATCGGGAAAATTCGATTTTTTCCAAATATCTTCGGAAGTAATCGCATTTTTTGAGATTTCGAAACATGACGTTGTAGAGTTCAGCAAGGCGCAACTTTTCTCTAATTTAATCATCTTTGTACCTCTTCTGGTTTACGAGATCCCTGTAGTGTGCATTCTTATATGGGACACCGTGTATACTCGTATATTACGTTGTCGAAGTATAAACGACAACTTTAAGAGACTTTGATCAAAACTTATAAATATATTGGATTTTTAATTTACTTGAAACTGGCAAACCATACTTCTCAAAAGTAGTACCGATTGGTTCCGGTGATAAATTGTGGTTTGCAATGGTTGCACCCCAATGAATCTGTCGATAATATAGCACATAACATAGGAGAGATCGCCTACATTCATAATAAGAGTCTGACACTTGAAGGAGGCGAGGCGGAAGTATCTATTACTATATCTGTCTGTCAGGGAGTAAAACAGTTCCGCTGCAATTTTTTTTAACGTAGATATGAGAATAACCGTCAAATTTGCGACACTTTGAACAATAAAATGAATAATTTGATCAAACGTTTCCTTTTTATTTCGGATGGCAAAACATTGTCATACGAAAAAGAGTTATGTGTCAAATAATTGTCAATAAAGTATGCATGGCGTCACATGTTGCATGACAATTTTTTAGAACGTGTATGTAATGCAATATAGAACACAACAATGCAATGAACTGTATGGTTGCGTAGCGTGCAGTACATTGCAACAATGTATCATTTTAAAGCCATTCACAAAAAATGCAATTAAACTGGGTGCCATAACAAAAATGGTTCACCTTTGATTTTCAAAAACGAACTATTTTAAACAATAAATCTTTTAACCAATCGATTTCAAAATATTTTATTCTATACACTATACAGGCTTTAATGAGTTCCGACTGTCAGCAGTGAATTTTAATATGGACCGGCCTAGAGTTTTGCAGATTAATGCACACTTAATAAAATTATATCATATGGTTTTAGAGTTAGCTATTACCATTCGTCATTAATAAAATTTTACGGTTCGAAAATAGAGTTGTATACTGCTCTAGATTGGGTTAGTGGAAACGATTTTTGCAATATGAAACACGACTATATGTTCCAAAGTTGGGGAAATAAACTGCTACCTGATTTTTACAAAATTATCTTAATGCCATGCCAACTACAAGTTGGGCAATATGTTAACTGGCTGATTCGAATGATCCGTCGGTTTAGACGTTTCTGCCACTTTGGCGGCTGTAGAGAATCGCCGATGTAAATTAACACCAGTATACAATAGCCGTGAATGCAAAAGAATTCGCCATTGAGACTTCACACACTACAAAATTATTATTTTTTTTTTTTAGAAAAGATTGATATCTTATTCAATCGGCAGTCTGGGTTTCGCAAATCTAAAGATATGGAAGTAGCAGCAACTATAAAATATTCATTCATATATTTCTAGATTTGTGTAAAGCCCACTATCTGTACATACGAGGAAAAACTTATTCCTAGTTCCTAAACTCATGAGTAGCAGAACTGAGAACATCAGGAGATTCATCTGACTGAGCTTTGCGTAGTTTGTTTGGTGTCTGAACACCCAAAAACAACAGTTTCTTAGACAGGGATAAGCCAGAACCAATCTGTTTTGGTCTAAAGTTGAAATATATTTTCTATAGCATTTCCTATATTAAACTGAATACTTTTTAAACTAAGGACTGGTAAAAGTCGAGTTTTGCATATTTTGAGAGAGAATAAATTAAAACGGGCTGTTTGTTCTGTCGTCGGTTGTAATAACATCACAATTAGGCAGTGAAAAACTGATGTTCAGATGTCATTAATAAAATTGATTTTCTTAAAAGTAGATATAGAGTTTATCATACCTACAAGACGTATCTCAAATTTTGAGTTGATCTAAAACATAATATACAAAATACCGGTTTTAGTTTGAGAAATTATGCTAAATAAATGTCCCGATTTTATGACTCTCTTTCAAAAATAAAATTCCATAAGTAGGACTTTTATCAATGATTAAACGGACGTACAAAATATATAGGTGGTGGAACAAGCTTCTGGTCATGAGGATTCGTTACTGTAGACAGCATTACGATTTTATTTCAGTCACTTGACTTATTACATTGTTTCTATATAGTATTTTGTTTTTACAGAAGGCGTAGTACCTCCAGCCTCATCCAGAAATTTAGAAACCGATCCAGCACATCTCCAAGACACCATGTTCAGCTACGCTGAGAATGAGCCGTATTACTACCCTCCCCAGACGTACTATCATGCAGGAGGGGGAAACTTCTACTCCACTCTCCCATCCAGAAAAAGTCAGTATTTCACATTTGATGCCCCTCCAGAAAGAAGTGTTACTCCAGATATCACCAGAGGTCTAGAAAGAGGTCTGTCCATGGGAACTACCTTTAGAGGCGACCAAAATTTGCTAAATATGGGGCACAAGATTGGTATACCTGTGAGCATGCCTCAAATCGACAAGCTCAATATGAATAAGGAGATTTTTAATGGAAGTTATAGATCACAAAGTCCTAATTATAGACATGATAATTTTTCTCAAAGCCATAGTCAAGAGGACTCGCTAAAAATATCTCCCATAGATCCCAGAAATTCCGGTGGCTTCAAATCATCCACGCCTTCTCAGATGAAAGCTTCTGAAAATTTAGAAAGCAAACTTTTGTCCCCCAAAAGAAGCACTATGTCTAACGAAGAACTTTACGCTGTCATTCACAAAACAAAGAAAAAATTAAATATAGAGGATGGCCTCAATGAAACTCCAACCCCTGTGAACGTACATGGCAGAGAACCAGATACTAGCACTCCTAAGAAAATAAGCGTTGAAACAGGATACATTGGGTCCAGGCAGAGTTGGTCTCCTTCTAAAGGAGAATATATAGATTTTAATTCTGATATAGACAAGTTTTCACCCATAAACGAACCTAAAACTAGGCAGAGCTGGGCCTGCAATGATCGCAAAGGCACTAAAAAAACGTCAACTTTGGATTTTAAAAGACTACTTTTGCAAAAAAGCAGCGCGTTGTCCAGCAACAAAAAGATGTCAGCAGTGGAACAACTGAAATTATCCAAGCAACAAATGCAAAAGCAAAAGGACGTGCAGACCATCAATCCTACTGCAAAACAAACATCTGCTACAAACGATATGACTATTCTTGATCTGAGTGCTTCCCCAAGAAGCATGGTTAACCGCAGAATGTTGAACAATCCTCCAGGTAGCCCCGAGAGGGGAACAATAAAACCAGTTCCAAAAATTTTGAGTCCGAGATCTCAATGGAGATTCACCAACCCCAGAAGCGATGTACTCTCATCGACAATTCTGGAGGATTGTCGAGAAGACGAGACCAGCAGCAATGCTTCCAAAAGCTCCTTAGAGAAACGTAACTTGCAGAGCCTCAATGAATCACATGGAAGTGCCAAAAACAACCCTTCTATTGATAAATTACAGTGTTCATCGACAAATTTAGACAATAATGGAGCAAATAAATCTAAAATAAGCGACGATAAACAAAGTACAAAGCATATGTCCGTCAGTGAAAGAATGTCTGCTCAAAGGGCCAAATTTTTTGGTGATGACGTTGAAAGCAGCGAAAATCAAAAAATTAACAAACAGCCGCCTACACTGGAAACTGCCTTTTAGTGTATACACATCAAATCTGCTTTGTAACAAGAAACGAGCACTATGTATATTATACATTCGTAACTTTTTTAAATTCGATTGTATTTTCATCCTGCGTATATAGCAGATATAGAGTGTTAAGGATATCTAGCAGAAAGTACTTGCACGTTTGATGTTTCCAATTAATTATTTGGTCAATTTGGGTTTTCTTCTATAGTTGTTTCTGCTTTTCATAATTATAGGATTATTTTCAATAGAAAGCAAAACTGTCAAAAAGCTAATATGAGGAATATGATTTAGGTTATAGAGGTTACGATCTGATAGAGCTTATTTTTCAATTGATAGGACAGAAGTCTAAATGTAGGTATGTAAATATTATGAACTCGATATTTGTAAATTATATGTACCAATTTTAAGTTTTGAATTACAACTTTTACAGTATTTTTATTGTCAACTAGTAGATAATAGTTATCTTTCATATTTATATATATATATATAGACGATGTAAATTTTCTTGGTGTACATTGCTCAATCCCATTTAAAGAAAAACTATTTTAAATTAAATCCTTAGTTAGTGTGCTATAGGCCAATATTTATGATTGAAAAGAAGTTTGAAAAAATTGTAAGTATACTTATTTTTGTATAAATATTTTAGGGTTACTTTACTACTTTTTTAAGATTTCAAGCAGCTTTAGTTTTAGTAACTATATTTTGTCTTGTTAGGTGGATTCAGATATAAGTGTAAATTCCCTTTTATTTCGGTTTTGTATTTGAAAGGATATAGAAAACTTCAGACAAATCTGAAGACGTTTAAAGAAAAACAATTAAACATCGTAGAACGTCACATATTTGTCACAAAATATTTTTAAAATTCTCTATTCACACCTCTCAATTATATAATTGCCAAGTTCTCTCCAAAAGCTTTCAACTATGCTGTAATAGTTATTGACCTAACAAGTGCGAAAAGTGGTAGTCCACGTTATTCTAGATGAATGAACAACGCTTAGCGGAGTTTGGTCAACAACCAGTGCAGAAAATACTCTTTCCGCAAGTGTTAAGTGCAATATTTTTTGTATGAGCGTGCGAAAAGCTTTTGCTTTCCGTACTAAAATGCGTGCGGAAAAGTGCGCTCGTAGGAAAAAATATGTACTGTTTCATTGATTGTTAAAATTTACATGCGTTGTTTTTGTTTAATAACCCAAACTAAAAAAAATCAGCAAAAAAAGTTAAGTACTAAAATATTTTGCCAACCTTGACTGTTAATTTCATCCTTTTAGAAAAGTTGAAGTTATAACGTCAAGGAGCGGTATATGAGAATCAACGCGAAGAGCTATTAAAAGTATATTAGAAACCTAAGATTTGCCTAAAAGTGAATGCTTATTCCAAAAAAAAATTATGTATTCTCAAATAACATGAATATTCACTTATTCTGAGTCACCCTGTGTACAATGTAAAATAATAGCATGTCTCTAGTCTGTTCAAAAATGTTTCAGTTTTGTAAGAAAATTGTCCCTATATTTTTTTATATTCTTATGTATAAAATTTTTGTTGTTTTTAGCATAAATAATATTTTGCCATTGGCTCTTAAAAGAGTGAAAACGTAAAATGTTATCAGTTAATTTATATATAAAGCCTAATATATTGCATTTTGTACATAAAATACAAATAAAAACGATTTAAAAATATATATGACTGCAATTATTTCTAGTTTTATTCCTTAAAGCCTATATAAGACAGTTCTAGTACAATATTTACCTGATTATGTAGGAGGCAAGTCTTGTGTTTATTTCGAACGAACGAAGAATATGTCAAGTGGGACAATATCTCAAATACGATACATGGATTCATATTATACACTATTCAAGCACATCCCTAATACAAATCATGTTTAATACATTGTTTAAGAGACCCTAAGACCCAGGCATCCTATATATTGTCTAGACACAGATTATTCAAAGTAATCTGTGGTCTAGGTATTCCATGCAATGACTGGGTTATGCACTCTTCTTCTGTTAACATATGTTTTTATAAGACCTGAATGGATAAGGAACTGTGCTACCAAATTTACTAGGGGTCAGGATCATTTTGATTATAGAGGCCTACTAGGAAAGGAGGTAATGTTTTCGATTTCAGGACGGACGAATAGAGGGACAGAATTGGAATGGTACAAGGAAAAGATAAGTGGGAACAAGAATACGCACTAAATAAACCAAAGCTGACAGACGATATTATTAAAACCTACAATCTAAGAGAAATACGTACAAGAAACAGAATGTAAACGAAAATATTAATAAGGAAGCCGTGCCTAAATCCATATGGGAAAAACATGATATTTATGATAAAGACGGGTAAAGTTAACATGACCAATCAATGAATACTGCGAGGCCATGTGCTTAAAACGGGGCAGAATAGGAAATCAATGAAATAATTGAGATTGTTTTCATTGATTTCCTATTCTGCCACGTTTTAAGCACATGGCCTCGCAGGATTCACTGATTGGTCATGTTAACTTTACCAGTCTTCATTATTTGCCTAAATGTCTGACCTGATGATTTAAATAGGCACGGCTTTCTTGTCAATATTTTCGTTTACAATCTGTTTCTTGTAAGCTCAGAACCCATTACCGAGATGCCAGAGAACGAGACACGCAAGCGGAGAGAGGCTTGCGAGTTGATGAAAAGCAGTTTGAATGAATAAGATGTAGAAGTAGTACTGCTGCAGGGGCCCTATAATATCAGGAATAGCGGAAATTTCAACAAATTTAGAAGTCGCAATCGCTCCAAGGCCCAGACCTGCGAAAAGATATACATGAGAAAGTGGTACGATAACTTAGATAATTTCATAGGGATAAAGGTGAACTAGGGTGTTTCTAGCTGTGTCTATATTAGAGTTTATGGCGAAACGAGAGAGATTACGAATAGCAAATTAATAAGGGATGGGTTAAATATGGGGAATTTAAGGGAGAATATATAATTGAGAGGATTTTAATGCAAAGAATGAAGCCTAGGCGGAATCATAACGAATAATAAGAGGAAAAGTTAACGCTGTGGGGTATTCAAACGGGTTTGATCTGAGCAAGATAACAGCTGGATCAACACTACGGAAATATAGAGAGACCCACTAAATTGATTGCGGACTTACAAAGAAAGGCAGGTATGCTTCAACGAGACTGTAGTAAGGCATGCAACAGCCGGATAATCAAAGGAGAATTTAATATGCGACCGAAAATGATTGGTGAGATTGGCAATTGTCAGTGCTGCGAAGTAGGGATAAGAAGAAGAGAAATAAACTCCAAGTTGAACAGAAGGAGGCCCAGAGAGAAAGATGAAAATCAATTTGGCTAAGGACCGCAGAGATGATAAAATTATGATAAAGGAAAAGAGGTTCGGAAAAATGAGAGAAGAAATAGAGGATTTGACAAAAAATAATAGTTGAGGCAAAATGTGAGAACTGTAGTAAAATAAGGTTTAGGAGAAAAGACAATAACTGATCAATCTAGGAAAGACATCAAGAAGGAATTGAAATAAGGGGCAAGAGGATACAAGACGCTGCAAAGACCGGGTCGCTTATTTGTATCGAGCGTACGAGATCCTGACTTTTTATAGCGCGACTATAATATAATAATATAAATGAATAGGTTTTTCATATTTTGGGTTTGCACCCCCTAAGCGAGCAGAGGGCCATGCATGGTTCAAATATTTGGAGAAACGTAACGAGGATATTCTAGCTAACATCTATATTACAGTCACGCTATAAAAAGCAGTTTACTGGGCGCTCGATACAAAAATGCGACCGGGTCACAGGGCTTCAGAGTTACTGTTATGTTACTGTTACGTTTAATCCCCTTGATAGGGGATGAAATGGCTCTGCTACGAGGCAATTTGCCAGCACCGCCCTTCGTCCGGCGCTTAGGGAGAGGTAGAGCTACCCTTGTACATCCGTTACACGTTATTCCAGTTTGAAGGGCCTTATTCGGTGGGAACCCCCAGAAAGACGGGCCTGTGCCCCTGGTGATTCCCTACTTGTACGTAAATATAAGCAAATGAAATGCACGACTGAGTTCCTATGAAAGGGGGCTTCGCACACTGTAGGTATAACAACTTTCTGTCAGAGACTCCAATCCCCGCAGGATAAACCCCTGACCGCCCACAGGCCACGCTACCGCGAACGGAGGACTCCTAGTAGGAATCACCCTCCAATACGCGACCCACCCCTTACACCATCCAACCGGCACGACTTTCCGGACTACCACCGCAGGATTAAAACACGTTTTCTAAGCAAAATGGCTTCCACTTCCCGTGCCGAATTCTGTAATCCGTTTCCAACGTGCTCACCCTACGACGGCAGGACCGGAATACGGCTTCAGAGTTGTTTTACATTTCATTGTGGCCGAAAGGTTAGTTGAGGCACAGCATATAGTGGTTGAGGTGATTGAGAGAGTTAAAGGAGAGCGCAACTCGCATTTAGTAATGCTGGACGTTATGAATGCTTCTAATATGGCATGTCCAGGACGCGTATTACCATTGTTTACTATTATACAGAGCAACTGTTCTCAGAAGCGCAGTAAAGAATAGCTTAGCAAATGCGCTTATTTTAGATTACCAATGCTTACTGCAATTCAGCACATCGCCCAAATCGTAATACTCTGAATCTCAGTAAAGGTATTATTATGGCTTTGCATGGCCGTCCTCTCGCTTCGCTCGCTACGGGGGCTCAATCAACAAGAACTAACCAAGTGCTAACTAAAATTAACCCAAAATTAAGAAAAACGGTAAATTAATTTTAAAAAAAATCTGTCGCGACCGACGGGAATCGAACCCGCAGCGCAGGAATGACAGGCAAGCACTCTGCCCACTACGCCACCGAGGCGTTATAGAAACTTGTTAGATACAGTATACATAATTTTCCGTTGCAGCGCGATGTGCTGAATTGCAGTAATCTAAAATACGCGTATTTGCTAAGCCATTCTTTCCTGCGCTTCGGAGCACAGTTGCTCTGTATAATAGTAAACCATGGTAATACGCGTCCGGGACAAATTGACAGAGAAATGGATGCATGAATATACCTGATTATATGAGATACCTTGGGACTTCCTTAGAGAGAAGTCCGGAGTGGGCATGTCAGGAAGTAGAACTTGCATAACTAATGTGTATTTTGCTCTTGTTGAGTCCTATCGCCTATTATTCATTCAAGAGTACAGTACTTGTGCTTATACCTATACCGGAAATTGCTAGCCTTTTATTTAAAAATCGGCATAAATTCATGGCGGGTACCTATCTGACGTATCAGCAAGGTAATTTAAATCTGCCCACGCCCATCCATTCTAACATGGAAAGCAATTTTTTTGTGAGGGTATAAAGGTATTTATTCACTTGCCGCGCAACATTAAATGAGCAGCATCCTTCAGGTGCGTTTTTGACGGAAAAGGCCTATTAATTATAGTTTTTCGACGATGATCTGGCAATACCTATTATGTGCGTAAACGTTTACAGGGGGTACAAAAATGGTTTTTATTTAAATAAATTTGCAACTAAATATCAAAATGTTGTAGAGACGAATTAAATATTAATTGAAAAGTAGAACTATTTCTATTTCTGACAAAAAAAAATAAAAATATTTAAAAAAAATTGTTAACAACTTTGAATTTAACCGGAGGTTTAAAAGTTCCGGTTAATTTTATCCGCAGGTTAAATTCGAAGATACTGTCATTATGAAAACCCAAGATAGGAATGTGCAAACCGTTTTCTTTGATCTTGTGCGGTTTAGATTTTAGAGCCTGTCAAAGTGTCAAAATATCCGACTTTCAACTGTCAATATTTGGTAAACAGCTAAAGATAAGTATAGGATATTATACACAAAATGTGTTTAGATTTTCCTAGAGAGTCCAAAAATTTACTAATATACAGGGTGTTCCATTTAAAAAAAAATATCAAAGTGACCCCTAGCACTTTTATTTGTTGTTCAATTGTTTTTTGCTGAACATATCCGAATTCGCGGAAGAAAATTACATAAGATGGCTATTTCAGTTTTTTTTTTTTATAAAAGTACATGGAAAGTCAAAAAATCGCCTTGTTTAGTCCTCATTGGATAACCCTGTACATCAACATCCTTAGTAATTTTATTTAGTTTTAGATTTTGTTTTTAACTTTTTTGGTTTCGGTTCAGCATCTTCATCTTTTTCAGTAACTGCCTTATTCTGTTTCTTCTTCTAATATGGAAGTGAGTCGTAGAAGCTGTGGCATTCTTGAGAAATCACACTTTTGAGATCTTGTAAATAATTCCATTTTCTTTCGGTAATTGGTAAACGGGCTTTGTTATGCTGTGGGAAATATACAACTGGAGCAATTACTTTAGGCCTGGATGAAAGACCTTGATATTCATGACGAAAATCCAGTTTGTATTAGATTTTACCGTTGGGACTATAATTAAGGGCTTTAATATCTGTAACCACATGGTCTTTACCTGATCTTATGCTAGCATAGCGATGACATTCTGATTTAGAATAATCCTTTAAAAAATCGTATGAATGACTTCGTAGGGCTCTAGGTTACTCCTAGCTTCTCTGGAGGTCTTAACATAATCACTGGGCAATTCAATTTCTCTATTTCTCAATTTTCTTTCTATGTCAGCATGAACCACGTCACACTCCATCTGTGTGTGTCCTTTTGTAAGAAATGTTTGTGTCACTTCGATGTTGGGTAATATGCAATATAGCAAAATCGAGGAGAGCATTACCCATAATAATAATAGGAACTTTTCTTAACAAGCAATGTATTTCTAAGTAGTTGATCACACATGACATAAAAGTTGCATATCTTACAAATGTTTACCTTGACAAATTGCACGAGTTTTTACTGTTATTTGCATTTACTAACCATTTCCAATTTTAGACTTGTTCGTTCTTGACGAGGGCAGATTTGTTCCTCAAAACGTCGACCGTTTTCCAGTTTCTTTTAGGTTTTTCAGCTTCGTTAGTCACTAAACTAGCACTTGTGCTGTTTACACCCTGGAACCAAAGCCGAAGAGGTTCTATTCTCCAAAGAATTGTACATTTAGGTGGAGAAAAAGGTAAACATTTGTAAGATAAACATGAATCATCCACAACAATATAGAACATTACACAAAAGTTGAAGCTGTTATCCCACTCTCATCTTCAGAAGCATGTGGCTTGCTAGCTAGTTACATTGTAAATCGTAAAATTATGGCATCCCAACTTTGTAGAATAAACTTTCGTTGCATTGAGTCGGCACGGCACTACTTTTACAGCTTGCAAGTCCATACAAAGTGAAATGCACTCCCCTCTGGCTGCTTTATCCCTATCTTGGGATCGTTCTTCTCTGCTATGATTTTTTCAATATGTTGCTTCCGCTTCCCGCCTACCTTTTTCTTTTCATATTCCATACAAAGCACATCTATCTTCTTTGGTGTAGACAAGCTTAGGTTGCTCGCATCGTCCAGTGAAAGACCACCCCACCAGAACTGGGAAGCGCTAAGTGGTTTTTCCGAACCACGTTCCTCTTTCGCGCTGGTGGTTCCGGTTTCCACAGTAGGAATATATGACATAATGGATCTTTTTCTAACCACCAATCCTGACCAGTACACAATTACAGTTGATCCGCCGTTAGATACTTCCGACCACAAACTTATTGCAACGGTTTGTCAATTGCCACTTCTACAGAAGAATCCACCATTGCCTCGCAAAATCTAGCATTATAATTCTGCAAACTGGGACGACCTAAGGGAGTTCTACCTAGATTTTCCTTGGCTCGACGTCTACTTTGGCACTAACGACCCGTCAGTCTGCTGCGAAGAGATTCCGCAAGTAATCTCCTCAGGAATGGAAGCATACATCCCAAATTCCATCAAGTTACCGTCAAAATGAAAGCCCTGGTTCCACAGAAGATGCGAAAGAGCTGTAGGTAGGAAACAGCAAGCCTACAAGTATTGGCAGCAAAATCAGACCGCTGAAAATCGCAATTATTTTGTCGAAGCGAGAAACGAATGCAAACGTATGATCGACGAAACTAAGACAAACACAATCAAAGGATCAGGAATAAACGTTTGCAATGCCCCAGTGGCTCCAGGAATTTCTGGTCGGTAGCAAAGGCAGTAAGTAATAACTTTACAAAAACGTCTCTCCCACCTTTGACAGACGAACGTGGCATCACGGCGACTACAGCCAAGGAAAAAGCAAACATGCTCGCCAAAATGTTTACATCGCACTCTACCTTAGACGTTCCCTAAGGCAAGGCTCTCCCCACCATATCGAACATCAACACTACCATGGCAGAAGTAAACTTTCATCACCGTGATATTTGTAAAATCTGGAATAGGACGTTATACCGTAGAGACATGGGTGAACAACAGTAAGCATAGTATGACAGAGGCAAAGTCTGATCAAAATGAAAAAAGAAAAGAACAAATTACAGTTAATATATTTAAAGAGGGGATGAAGACATCAGGACCAGACGGAATACCTGCCATCGTGTTAAAGAACTGCGCCAACGAACTAACACCCGTTTTTTCCAGGTTTTTTTCTCTGTCTTACGGAAAAGGGATTTACCCATCTTCTTGGAATGTTGCTCGAGGGCAACCTGTTCCATAAAAAAGGCAATAAAACCACGCCCTCAAACTCAAAGTCATGGAACGTGTAGTCAATCAGCAACTACTCAAGTACCTCGAGAACAACAGAATAATCAGCTATCATCATTACGGCTGAGGAGATATATTGGCCTATGTCACTCATATGTGGAGTAGGGCAATTGAGAACTACGGAGTCGCGAGCGATTGCGTTGGATATTTCGAAGGCATTCGACAGAGCTTGGCATGACGGACTGCTCAACAAACTGCCGTTGTTCGGACTGCCAGCCTCTCTCTGCAGCTGGCCTGCCAGTTTCCCTGAGAACCGATCTCTGCACGTTGCAGTTGATGGACACATCTCAGACACATTCACCATTAACGCGGGCGTGCCTCCGGGTGCAACACTTTCACCAACTCTGTTCCTCATCTATATTAATGACCTGCTGACCGAAACGAATAATTCTGTTTACAGTTTTGCAGATGACAGTACCCTTGTCTCCCAATTTAGATCAGAAAAACCTTTACCAGCGACTGAGACCCATCACAGCAGACAGGAGCAGATTACAGCAATTAATCAAGACCTGGAGAAAGTTCAAACTTGGGGCGACAGAAATTTGGTTCAGTTCAATGCAGCAAAGACCCAAGCAGACCACACATCTGGGGTGCCGCACCAAAGCACATCCTAATGCTGCTGAATTCCATTCAGAAGAGAGCTGTGCGTCTTGTCGGCGACTCGGAGTTGCCCTGGAATTTGGATAGTCTGGAACACCGCAGACATGTGGCCGAGATGTCCCTGTTTTACAGATACTTTCACGGCAGATGCTCCCAGGATTTGGCCCGCCTCATCCCGCCCCTTGCAACGCCTGTCAGACAGTCACGACAGACGGCAAGAGCGCACCAGGTCGTCGTACAATTGGAAACACCTACAACATCGCTCCACAAGAATTCCTTTGTCTGGCGCACTGCATCACTGTGGAACTCACTCCCAGGACATCTGTTTCCCCCTAATTATAACCTACAACTATTCAAGAACCGTGTCAATCAACATCTTCGCACACACACCGCTCGTCGAGCGCCACAGGATCTCGCTTTAGTGGGTGTGCCACTACCATAAAAAAGGTCTTTTTGGCTTGATACTTCCCTAAAAAAAATTGAAGGCCGCGACACACGAGACGCGACATGAGCTGGCGCAACGAAAACTGGCCGCGACATACGAGCTGGCGGAACCAAAAATATGAGGTTTATTTATTGTGATATCTTTGTTAGTTTACAAGCAAAAAATATGGGATTTGCTCTATTACCTTGTCAAGACATAAGCGAAACTTTTATGAAGAATATATTTTTTTTTCATTTAGGCCTTCCCTTTTTGTTAATTGAGTGGTATATTTAAAAAAAAAACTACTTTTTAACCAAATCCATTACGATATGTATAAGGCTAGGGCGTTAAAGTTTAAGAAGTTTCACTTCAGATATACGTACATAGTGCACACGCTTTTTTTCTCACAGGATTCTTTATAATATTCATAAAGCTGGTGTAGCGTTACAAACTGCTGCTCCAAATACAACTTGTTTGTATCCCTTCCCACATAATGCGATGGCAAATCATCACAAAATGTATTTAGGAAAAGTTCACCCTCTTTAAATATATTAACTGTAATTTGTTCTTTTCTTTTTTCATTCTGATCAGACTTTGCCTCTGTCATGCTATGCTTACTGTTGTTCACCCATGTCTCTACGGTATAACGTCCTAATCCAGTAGTGCTTAGAAAAGTATTCTGGCAAAACTTGTACTGCTTGTTCACGATTAGGTGGTCTATAAATCACAGTATTAGTTCGTCTACTTGCTTCTTCTTTTGTTTTTCTTAATGGAAAACAAAGACTAACATGTGCAGACGCAACAACTTTTCTGTTGTCCCGGTCCATGTTTTCCCACAAGTTCGTAAATATTTAATTTCTGGTGTTCTCACATTAAGAACTGCAAAATGCTTTTTAGGATTTTAGACACAATGAGCTCCCAATTTTCTAGCTAGCCTTGCAGGGTCATGCTTAAATTTCTTGTTTTTATCTCCCAAGTATTCTTGCCTTTTCATTCTAAGATTTTGATTATTTGATATCTTCCACTGTCTTTTGTCCGCCAAATTTCGGTTTCAGCCTTCATTTGTATCCCACCACTCAACTGAAGTTTCGTTGGTTTGAACACTCTCACTGACATTATTACTTCTTTCTTTGCCACTTTTGCTGACATCAGTGTTAATTTTTTCACATTCTGTTTCAGAAACCGAATCATCACTATGACGACTAGTTTCATTATGTGGAAGATAATCTTCGTCGTCACTATTATAGTCATCATCATTTTCATTCAAAATGTTACCAAGACCTTGCTGGGTGTCACAAAGAATTAGAGAATACGTCGTTGCCTCCACAGGGATTATCTTATTTTCTTTATTAACTGTTGGTACACTCTTGTCAAGATTTTTACATGCAGTTTTTTAATTATTGGACATCATTACCTAGTAATATAGGTGCATCGTCATTAATATTATGGACATCTTCATCTTCAATAAAATTCAGTGTTACCAGGATCGATCTGGAAGTCACAAGACTCAGAGAAGACGTAGTTTCCTCCACAGAGATTATATTATTATTATCTTCTTTATTAAATGTTGGCAAACCCATGCCAAAATCTTCATACACAATATTTTTTATTTCAACATCATTAGCTATATTATAGGTATAGTTTGAATATGCTCAAAAGCTAAATTTTCGTTGGTACTAAATTAATCAGTGAAACTATTTTGTAATTGAGGGGATCGTGTGTGACATCTGGATAAACTATTATCTTGTTTATCTAAATCTTTATTCGTCTGAAGAGCAAGATCAAGTATTTTTTGTGTCCGTGACCTCATGTCACATTAAAAAGAAAATTGTTGAAGGAGTTAACTTTTTCTCCAATATCAATTATTCGTCAAAGTGTACACACAGGCAACTACCTCCGTAGATAAGGGAAATATACATTTACACAGGCACATCGCGTAGTTTTTCACCAACCCATACCGAATGTTTGCAACTTACCCAGTTATCAACAGACCATATTACCGACAGATCTTTAACTAAAAACGGCTGCTCATGTTGGAAAAAATAAAAGAGAATTTAATGTCTGCAAAAACAAAAAAAGTTTGCGGTCAAGCCATATCGAACCCATGTTTCCGGATCGACAAGCCAGCATCGTAACCAGTACACCAAGCGGACTGTGAAAGAAATTAAACGAGCAGGGTATGTATATTATTATTTGCAGATGTGCCTCTGTATTATAATAATTAACTTACGCGCTCTCTATAGAGGCGCCTGAGTAAATATACACTTCCCTATCTACCTAGTGTGTATAATATGCACTTACAGTAATTCGTGTAAAAAACAATAATCTTGAGATACCTAAACGTTTCGACGAAACTACCAGACAATATCATAAAAAATCGTCAATACAATCTATTTTTACATGAAAATAGAAAAAGCAACAGCAATAATTCGTATTTAATAATAAACGCAATAGCTGCTATCAAGCAACAAATTGGTAAAATGCCGCCATACAATAGCTACTATCTACATCTTAAAATTTTAGTTTTTTAATTATTAGAGTTGCTATTTTGACTAAAAAACTTACAAGTTCAATAATGTGTTACACAATACAACAAAACACTTTTGGGGATTAATTATAGTCAGTAACATCAAACTAGAGCTACTTTTTCGGCATGTTATCACAAGCGTGATCGTTTAACCTATAACCCATTATGAACTGACAAATAGCAGGTATTGCCTCTCGCTGGCAAGCGCGTTCTATATGGCATATATTGTTACACCTCTATAAAATAAACAATGAATTTTTCTACAGATAGTAGGCGCTGTTATTTTGTGCATAACTAAAATACAAAGGTAACTGTATAAAAATGTAATTTTTGAAGAAAATGTCAGTTCGCAGGTATTGTCAGATCACGATCGATTTTCGTTTTACGCTCAATGACTATAACTTGTGTAATGCATGGTCCAATTCTTTGTATTTTAAAATATTTTTAACCATGTGACATGGTTAATGAAATTAAATGTTTTCCTGTATGTACTTTTTATTGCATTTTACTCTTAAATCTTGTATTAGTCTTGATATGATATTTTTATTTTTGCTTTGTCGATAACATATTTTGACTTTCATTAATTACCTTGCTCACTTAACATCCACTGGGGGTCTTAGAAATAGTGTTGTATTCTTAAAAATATTAAATACTTCAAACTTATATTACACACTTATGCATACAATTATTCAAATCAGTTCCAAAATAACTTGCAAAACTAATTACTCTGCTCACTTAGGACCCATAGGCGGTCTTACAGGTCCCATGGGCCCCATTGGTCCCATAGGCATCATACCCATCATCGGCGGGCGCATTCCCATCATTGGAGGCATAGGTCCATGAGGTCCCATTACCATTGGCGGCATTGGCCCTCCTGGTCCCATAGCTGCAAACAGAAAAAAAATTGGTTATATAAAATAACTTGTTTGTTTTATTGTAACTAATTTAAAACAAGCTGTACAAAAATACAAAGCCTCGAAATCAGGCTCTGATTATCATGCAAACTTCAACATAGCAAAGATGTTAAGTTTTGACACCAACTATCTGGTATCTGATAACTGATATGCCATATATGCTATTGAGCACTTAATTCCAGAAAATGTGAACTATTAATCGTTTGCGAAGAACTTCAACAGTAAATCTAGAGATTCAAATGCTTGAATTATCAAAGGCATACTACTGTGTTGAATTGCCATTTGCAAAAAAATTCATTACTACATTAGAAAGTGTGTTACCCAACCAATAGACAGATTTTGGGAAGGTGATTTTGGTGGTGCCTCAGGGCCATTTTGGGGCCACTTCTTTTCGAACCAAAAATATTTATAATACATCTTTTTATGACAACATTGAAGCAAATGTTAATTCGGATTTCTTGAACATTTATGATTATTGTGGCAAACACATGGAAGGAGCATGATAACATATCAGAAATAAAATTTATTGAATAGCTTATAATTGTCTATTGTCTCCTGCTTGTATTTGTTTACAAATTGTTAGAAAGTCTACTACTCCAAGCTCCAAGATATGTAGAGGGTTATCCAACGAGGACTAGACAAGGCGATTTTTGTACATTTTCTGTACTTTTGTAAAAAAAGACTGAAATAGCCATCTTATGTAATTTTCTCCCGCGAATTCGGATATTCAAATTCAAATTTGATATGTTCAGTAAAAAACAAATAAACGTCGTAAAGCCGTCAAAAATGACTAACTTAGGTTTTTTTAAATGGAATACCCTGTATATTATGGCATATTTGGATTGTACGAAAGAGTCTAGACATATTTTATGAATGATGTCCCATACCTATCTCTAACGGTTTTTGAAATATTGACAGTTGAAAATCGACCATTTAGATACCAAGTTTGACAGCTTGTAAAATCTAACCGGCTAAAGATGGAATAAAACGGTTTGCACTTTCCTATATTGGTTTTTCATAAGCTTGTGAAAAACCAATATAGGAAAGTGCAAACCGTTTTGTTCTACATTTTGCCGTTTAGATTTTACAAGCTGTCAAACTTGGTAAATGGTCGATTTTCAACTGTCAATATTTCAAAAACCGTTAGAGATAGGTATAGGACATTATTCATGAAATATGTCTAGACTTTTTCGCACAATGCAAATATGCAATAATATATAGGGTATTCCATTAAAAAAAAACCTAAGTTAGTCGTTTTTGACGGCTTTACGATGTTCGTTTTGTTTTTTGCTGAACATATCTGAATTGGCGGGAGAAAATTACATAAGATGGCTGTTTCAGTTTTTTTAAAAAAGTACAGGGAAAGTAAAAAAATCGCATTGTCTAGTCCTCGTTGGATAACCCTGTACATATGTAAGATCAAAGTTAATGTCTACGAATGAAATGCACCATGCTTCTATTAGGATGAATACCTCTTAACCATGCTCCATCACACCACATTACTGTTTCTTACAAAGCTAATGAACTTCATAAACGCAATATTCCTATTTGTTTTATAACTTGGTTGTTTTCATACTTAATACGCCACAACTACAAGTATTCAGCTTAAAATTACATATTGCTAAAAATATGAACTTTTAACCATAAATCACTGAGCGTTTGCCTGGTAATTAAGACCAATTTACCTATTTTTTTGAGGAAAATGCTTTACAGATGTTTTATTGCTTGTTCCTCTGCTGCATTTTCCTCAAAAAAATAGCTAAATTTGTCTTAATTACCAGGCATGCTCCGTGATTTATGGTTAAAAGTTCATATTTTTAGCAAAAATTTTAAGCTGAATACTTGTAGTTGAGGTGTATTAGTGTATGAAAACAACAATGTTATCAAACAAATAGGAATTTTGCGTTTATAAAGTGAATTATTTTGACCCCAAGGTTTCTGGAATAATTTACCATTTTAATTTTTACACAAATTGTTAGCTATGTCCTTATAAACTTGTAAACTAAGGTCAAGGATGAGCAAATGTCGGCGAGACTTGTCCCTCTAAGATTTGTATTATTCATTTCTTAATAAATAGTCCATATTATTATTATTGACCTTAATCCCTAATTCATTATTTTTGAAGAAGTAGTAGTCAGCTTAAATACTTCATTTTCAAGGGTCCTTTATTTATTTTTGTTCTTTTTCACCAAAGTTTTCTAGTAAATAATGCTCGGTACAATGTATTTTTTATGACTACTATTATTACTTTAAACAAATAAAGACTGGTTTCTAAAATTGGTGTATTATTTCAGACTAACCCAATCTATGTGAAATATTTTAATGAAATAAACATTATATGATGATATTAATAAATTTTTAATTTTAAAACACTAGATTTAAAAGCCCGTACTTATTCCAGCAATTTTATTTATTATTTACCTAAGGGCCTCGTTATTATAATATCTCGCAAAATAATTAACTTTGAGACTGGCTACCAGCTAACCTGGCATGATTACAAAATTGTAAATAATAAACACTAAACTATAGAAATGGAAACTAAAAACTCAATGAGAATGAACACGTCACAACAATCAAACAGCAATTGCCATCTATATTGAGAATGTATGCAGTGAAAACACGTTAAACATATCAACAATATTTCATATCTCCCTTATTATGCCAGCCTTTTATTATTTATTTTATTATTTATTTATTAAACAATCATGCACACAAATTTACAAATTTTTACAATCGTCACAATAATTATGGTGGATAACATCCAGACAACAATTCAAATGTCAGCTTAAACTAGGTTAAAATATATTACATTTTCAATTTTTAAGCAGGTAAGCATAATGTCACACCTTCAAATCAAAGCAAATCAAAATCACTCCCAACATCCCTGACCAAAAACTCCCTATAATGATAAAATACTTGGCCCAACAGATACTTCTTAACTACAGACTTAAATCTTTGGGTTGTTAGTTCCCTTACAGAGGCAGGCAGCTTATTATAAAAGACAGGAGCAAAATAGAGTGTTGCATTCCTTGATGTTGTTAGTCTTAGAAAATCAATCCTGACATTGTTGCGATGCCTAGTATCATGTTGGTGTGTATTTTGACAATGCTGCCATGACTTTTCAATGTGAATACTTCATATACTATGCACACATGTGAAAGGAATGCATCCAAACTTCATATATTACAAATAATATAAATACACTCAATTTGGTCTAAATTATTTAATAAGTGAAACACTTTTTGTATTCCATGCATAAAATTTAATCCAAAAGGACATCTAAACTAGCGTCACAGAGCGCATTCAACCAGAGCCATCATCAGTGTTACTTGTCAGTTGGAACAAAAGGACATATCCACGAAGAGGCACAAAACTACATCAAAACGACAACGATCACATCAAAATCTAAATTACACCTTACATTATGTGAACCTTTCAAAAAATTTACGTGTAATTTAAATTTTGATGTGACCGTTGTCGTTTTGATGTAGTTTTGTGCCTCTTCGTCGATATGTCCTCTTGTTCCAACTGACAAGTAACACTGATGATGGCTCCGGCCGAAACTGCTCTGTTACTTTAGTTTAGATGTCTTTTTGGATTAAATTTTATGCATGGAATACAAAAAGTGTTTCATTTATTACATTTCATAGACGCACACAGCCTTAACTCTTGATTTATAAATTAGTATTGCCTAATGAAATAAAACCCTTAAAGAGAATCAAAGAAATCATAAAACAAAGTAAGATCTGCATTATTAATACCTAATTGAGATAAGATTAGAAGACTGATAAACCAGAAAATAATGTAGACATAACGGCTATACTTAATGCAACTATATATCACTAGTGTTGAAGAATAAAGAGACTTTCACAAAAAAAAACATTCCTCTGTTTCAACTCAGATGTTAAACAGGATTGATTCACAATTTAACATTGTAACTGTATACCTATATTACATTGTATAGTGACATACCTACTCTAGTCTTTATCTAATGATATACTTAGTCTTTATTTATCTATATGAGCGTAAAAGAGTGATACTTACAAAAGTGAAGCAGTACATGTCATAATATTAAAATCATTAATTAATTAATTTAATTACCCAAGGTAATAAAGCAAACAAATTGCTTTCAGACCTTGAGAACACTTCATACAGAAAATATATAATGACCAATAAAGCTTTTAAAAAAAGTCTTACCTCCTGGTGGCATCATGCCAGGCCCTTGTGGAACTCCAGGTCTTTGTCCCATAAGCTGTGCAGGAGGAGGAATAGCCACACCGCCTTTACCAGGTCCAGCAAATGGATTATTAGCAATTTTACCCGCTTTAAATGCTGCAGTAGTTGCATCTATGAGATGCTGAGCCTAAAACAAACCAAGATCAATTCAATTAAATAGGTGCATATTTTACACTATTTCAGATTTCAGAGAAACCTTTGCTAACCAAATGAAAAACCAACTCTGTAAAAAATGGTCAACTTACCTGTTCCTCCATCCATTTCTGATAATAAAACTTAACATTGTCCTTATGTTTTCGGCCTGTACAATGCGTTTTTCGTACACTTGGAGAATCATGGGTTAAGTAAGTATCACAGTAATCACAATAGTACTTAGGCATCTTAGTGCTTCGTCTTCGTATTTCGCAAAGGAAAGAAAGAAGCCACTAAACTAAACGACTACAAAACACAAACGCATACATTATAGATAGGTTAAATGGTAGTGTACTTAGTTTGATATCCGTGCTTCCTACCCGAATATGAAATGAACGTCTGTTGTCTATTGTTGACCTGATTCTGATTCACTAGCGTCTACCTCCACAAATTTTGAGCCTTCACGCATGCGTACGTGATAATTCATATATTTTCCAGTGGTTTTGGCTTTGTTTAAAGACAATGGTTTTGGGCATTGCCATGGATTAGTTTTATTCGCAAGTGGAGGGCTATGCATGAAGTGAAATATTAAAACAATATTAAGCTGCTTCTAAATGCGCAGGTCCATAGCTCGAAACTTTGGCCTTTGGCGTTCTTAGATGGGAGTGATTCAAGCACAGCCGCACAGATATGGTCAGAGAGCTATACTCTTTGGGTTCTCAATCCGTTCAACTTAGGAACGATAGGTAACTATCGATGTATGCCAAAATTCGAGATTCGATATTTAGCATCGATGTCACAAGATTTAAAACATCGACATATCAACACCGATCTCCATATAGATCGGTGCATATCAATGAGAGAAAGTGAAATCTGTGAAATAGACTAAGGGTGTTACGAGAAAAAGCAATTTGTTACGATATAATGCAATTATTTAATTTTGTTACAATAAAGGTTAATTAGTTAAGATAAAATTTCAATTGCCTTATTATAATTACTAGAATTCAAATAAAAAGCCAATTTGTTACAAAAATGCACTTTTCTTCTAAATTATTACTTTAATTTACTAAAAAAGATAAATTGAAAGATACTCAGGGGGTTTGGGTAAGAAGCATGCTTCTGAATGTTTTTTTTTTCAAGTGATGTAGTGATCAACAGCGCAAAATAAAAGATTAGGAATTTCAAAAAAAACAATTTTTATTCTATTTCCTTCTAACAATATACATCATACTTTAATCACCTTGTGGTTCCTCCGAGCTTCCTGGAGAGGGTTCCCGGAAATTGCTGTAGTGCCTAGGATCTGTCCTGTGACGTCACTGGAAACTGCCCTGGTAGGCCGAGTGCGTGTGGACTCAGTAGCATGAAAAAAAAAACCAGTACAAGGCAGTTAAAGAGTTCACCAAGAATGTTGTTATAACCCTGTTTCAATATGACGGAGAGCGTCTTAGCTTAGATCTTTAATACAGAAATTACCAGGAGAGAACTAGAAATAATTCTTTCCAATTAACAATGCTAAGAAATGCCAAAACACTCTGAAGGAGAAATTTAATTTAATTTAATTAAATATGCTTCCGCCAATTTTCACAGGATTGTTTAGACTGTAGACAATAATTATATTTTTAAATCAAACAGTGAACAGGTTACAGATAATTGAGATAATAAATAAAATGAATAGCTATTTAAGCTGCGAAATATTGTAATGAACAATAATTCAATAAAAAAACAATTACGGTAATCAGGTAAGAACAAAAATCAAATCAATAAATTTAAACAAGTAATCAGAATTTAAGTATTGCCTGAAAGCTACTTATCAACTCAAAAATCAATTCAATTCTAAAACAAAGGTAATGACAATCATTCAATTCAATTATTGCTTGAAAGCTATTTTCTAACTCAAAAATCAGTTTAATTCAAAAACAAAGGTAACAACAAATTTAAATAGAAATAGAGAGATATAACAAACACAATTGTGATCTTGTACCGACCACGGTCGAGAAGGGCTTGAGAAGGCGCTTTTTAAATAACAAGGTGACGATAAAATGCTTCTATAAGTTGAACAATAACTAACTAAGCCTGAATCCAACCGATAACGATACTAGAGAAAATTAGACTGGGTATCCTACACTCTCAACAGTCTTAGTTATTAATTTCTAAAAATTGCCACCTCTAACTAGAACCTAGATATGAGCCCTATAGGCCAATTTGATCGATTCTTTAGTTGAGTTGCTGACCTAAATCCGAAATTTAATAACCCCTGCTTTTGTAGGATCAAGTCCTTTTTTTCTCTCTTATCAAAGAGCCTAAAGCCCAAAAAAACTATCTCACATGCCCTACAGGCACAAACATACACACGGCAAAAGGCAACGTGGTATGCAAAACGATAGTAGCCAAATATCAGAAATTCACAAGCTGAGCAGCTTTATTCTGCTTACAGACTTTACGATATATGAAACTAGAAATAAGATCAGATATCGCAAAAAAATAACAATAAAAGAAATCAAGCCCTACCTTCTCACAACCTCCCACATTGGTACCCGGTACAAGACAAGATTCTAAATCCAGTCTTACCTTCCGCCAAAATCACATCTCGAAAAAAATTACACTGACACGCAGTCGCCACAAATATTTAAATTTTTTTCACCGTACGAAGTACGAAGCGACCGATCTTTAACCATAAAATCTGAACTGGATATTTGAAATTATTTATCAATTTTAAATAATATATTCGACTGCTGTATTTACGTAGAGTCAACCCATAATATTAATGTTCATTTTATATTAACTAGATGATTATTACCGACTGATATATTTAAAAGACCAAATTAGTTTTAATTGAACTTGATGGGCAACATAAAAATTCAGTATTTATTAATATTTTCGTACTATTTAATGCGGAATTTTCCACACTGTTGCTACCAGGTCGATTCAGACAGTAATTCAAAATAGGTTGAAGATAAAAAGTAATTATTTCAAACTAAAAATAAATACAAGCAAACTCGGAAAAACCTGATGTTACGGAATTGTCAAAATTACCGTAACAAGGGGTTTCACCAACTCTGTTCCTCATCTATTATTAATGACCTGCTGTCCGAAACGAATAATCCTGTTTGCAGATTTGCAGATGACAGTACCCTTATCTCCCAATTTAGATCAGAAAAACCTTTACCAGCGACTGAGACTTAACACCGCAGACAGGAGCAGATTACAGCAATTAATCAAGACCTGGAGAAAGTTCAAACTTGGGGCGACGGAAATTTGGTCCAGTTCAATGCAGCCACGGTTACCAAGAGGGCCAATACACAGCAGTTGCTCTTGCTCTGCAAAGCGCAAATAAGACCGTACTTAGAATATTGCTCACACATCTGGGGTGCGCCGCACCAAAGCACACCCTAGAGCTGTGCGTCTCGTCGGCGACCCGAAATCTGGATGGTCTGAAACACCGCAGACATGTGGCCGAGATGTCCCCGTTTTACAGATACTTTTACGGCACAGGTTCCCAAGATTTGGCCCGGCTCATCCCGCCCCTGACAACGCCTGTCAGACAGTCACGACAGACGGCAGGAGCGCACCAGTTCGTCGTATAACTGGAAACGCCTAGAACAACGCTTTAGAAGAACTCCTTTGTCTGGCGCACTGCATCACCGTGGAACTCACCTAATTACAACCGACAACTATTCAAGAACCGTGTCAACATCATCGCACACACACCGCTCGTCGAGCGCTATAGGATCTCCCTTTAGTGTATGTGCCACTGCCATAAAAAAAACACTAGACCTATTGAAAGCAATCCATGGGACAGTGAATTTATTTGCATTTTCGATTGACGCGTGCGCACTCGTCATAATGGTTTATAACCCTGATCGCTAGAGGCGAGTAAAATTTGTAGTGCAGAGGCCATAATGAGATTACGGTTCCATCTTACATCTTATGAATGACAGTTGTGTTAGTTTTGTAACCAATGCCCAATGAAACAATGTTAAATAAATTTAATGCTAGCATGTATGATTAGTATGATACTTTTAAAGAAAAAACTCTGTTTTGGACTATTTTGCTGCTAGTGATAATTAATTTTGAATTTTTTCTTAATTATCTTTTTTGATACACTTTTATTTATTTGTTTTTTCAATATAACAGATATAATTTTCTTTAGCCCTTAATTAGCAGTATGTTTTAGAGTTCTTATATACCTTTAAACAAAATTTACCGTTATTTAACTTTAGGAAAACAGGAACACTTAATCTTAGATTAAATATACTAATCAGTTCAAGAAATATTATTTTTTCTACGAGCGTGCGCAAAGTAGCTACTTTGCGCACGCTACTCAGTGCGCAAAGTAGTACTTTCCCGCACGCTATGCGGGAAAGTGTGCGGGAAAGTAAAATTCTCTAAAATCACCAGAGACAAGAAAATGTTCATATATTTTTAGAAACTTTACACTTTTGGACTTTTTATGCAATATAGGAAACCGTTTTAAGTCATAATTATACTCTTTTCCTTAAAAGTTTCCGCAATTCGCGATATTGTAACTTACACCAAAAACCATATATTTTGAAATCCTCGGTATAGTAGTAAAAAATTATGTCAAGCAACAATACTTATAATTGTCAGATTGACAGATTTTAAACAAATCTAGGTGTAAAACGTGTGTAAAACGAAGTATCCCAAAAAACATAATCCTCAGCTTCACTAGAAAGCCTTAAGAAAATGGATAGTTCTAATGACCCCAAGATTTACCAGAATGTATCCTGGCACGTGGAAGAAAAATGTGATTGATCGAATTATTTATGTAACATAAGAAAACCGTTTTAACTCTTAATTCCCTTTTCTCTCAAAGCTTCCGTAATTCGCGATATTACAACTTAAACCAAAAACCATATCTTTTTAAGTCATGTCAGGTCAACAATAATATTCATGTAAAGCAACAGTAGGTATAATTGACAGATACATTTTCTTTTATTTAAATACGGATCATTATTATTCTGTGCTTGTTTGGACCGCGCTCGTAGAAAAAATATTGTTCCTAACACTTGCGCAAAGTGACTTCTCCGCACTCGACTGATTGACCGAACTCCGCTTGGCGTCGTTCGGTCAACATCAGTCGCGTGCGGAAAAGTATCACTTTGCGCACTTGTTAGGAAAATAACTATTTTAATCTCATTTTTACTGTTCTTTCTTTCATTTTAAAAATACAAATTTTCCACTAAATATTTTCTAGTTATTGGGGATGTATTTGTAGCACAGCTTATTTTGGGATATTTTAAAGATATAGATATAGTCAAGAAAATTTATTAATATACAAGAATACCACACCATAATCTACGAAATGAAAACAGGATTTCTTCGAAAAGCCCTAAATTTCAGATCTTTAAATCTCGACTGGGGAAATTGAACCGAACGTTCTGGCAACCCTGCAATCTACAGCTCCTATTAATGGCTTGCAAAATGGCTTTTAGCGTTAGCTGGATTTATAGATTTACATAACAAATAAGCATAGCATAGACATATCATAGCATAAGCACATTACAAAATGGTCGGTTTATAAATGGGCTTACGCAGATCACATGTCCACCAGTCTGATTTTAGCACAATAAAGTTATATGCATTTAAATATTTCCATTGCGCCTGAGCCGTAAAGCGAAAATACTAACCTTACAAATTTCATAATTTTGTTTTAAATTTTTTAGTATATTATAGTCTTATGTATATTAATTTATAAATCCTCATTCTCAAAAAGAACGAGCATTCAAAAAGTCAAAACAACAAACTTTATTGAACATCGCATATGTCATTCTCTCAAAAGGTAA
Source organism: Pissodes strobi (assembly GCA_016904865.1). NCBI lineage: Eukaryota > Metazoa > Arthropoda > Insecta > Coleoptera > Curculionidae > Pissodes > Pissodes strobi. Next base: position 170,183 of record MU182419.1, on the reverse strand, counting down.
ATACAATTAAAATTCTGTGTTTTCATTGGTCGAACATAAGCACATAGCATAAGAAGTTACTTGGTGAACTTCTTATGTCAAGCTTATGTTGTGTCTTATGTTATGTCGATCTATAAATTTCCTGACTTAAATTTGAATGTTTAACTTCTTAAGCTTATGCTACGCTTATGTTATGTCAATCTATAAATCCAGCTTTAGGATTTTGGAAAGATTGCTTTGCTCGCTCCTGGGGCGCAACCGACAAAAACTAACCCAAGTCTTGCCTCGTGCCAAATCAATGAGCTTTTGTAACATAATTATAAGCTACAAAGGCTAATAGATTTCAGCACACTGATACCGTCGTATAGTATGATGTATAAATATGCAGGCGGGCAGATAAGACGATTTATCCATGGTATGTCTTTATTGTTTTTGCTTAATTCATGAAAGGTCGATTTTGTAGGTTTGTACGGACATAGAGAACAGTGGCGGCTGGTATACATGTGCTGAGGAGTTGCAGCACACAGCAAAATCACAAGAAAATTAAAATAATATTTTAGTACATAAATACTTGCCATTTTCTTTTCAAAATTATTATTTATCTGGACGGAAAGTAAAATATTGCCGCGCCGCTAATATCTTCGAGATAAACATACCCACTACACCGTCAATCTAGACCCAACGCCTTATGTTGTATACTTCGGATCGGTGTGCGATATGAATTTTAGCACAACGAGCCTTTTGGTCGTCGCGTCTCCGCTGATCCCGCTCGTGCGTTTTCAACGGTGATTTCAATAGCCGGTGGTGCTACCCAATCTCAAGCACACGGCTAGATTTGTTGCCGCGTTTGATTTTAAACGCAATTATTTATGTTGAATTTAGTAGCCAGGCCGTTTGCTTCAGTTTACGTAGTTTTCCTGATATTATTTATATATTTATATATATTTTTTAAGATATTATATATAATAAACATTAGTTCTAATTATGACTATAATATCCATATCCACAGCAGGAGTACGTTGTTTTTCGACTTTCAAGAGAATTAAACGTTTTCTGCGAAACACAAGAGATTTAACGCTTTGACAATGTTATCGGTTGAAAAAGAGCTGATTCATTCTACGTTTTAATACAAAACTCATAGAAAAATTGTAAATGAAAAAAATAGACGTATGGATTTTGTATATAAAAAATGTATTTAAAATGTATCTAACCACTTTAAAAGACTATGTTCAGTATGCTCTCTTCTTTCATGTGTCCGGTTTAGAATTTTAAGTATTTGCTTTATTAATAAATAACCAAAATTAGAATAAAAAAAAGTTCTCCGTAGAATCAATGTTAGTATTTTTATTTATCTTCGATACATATGTAAATGTGAAAATTATTCGATAAATTTAAAATTACACTTTAAAATGCAGCACACAGCAATAAATTATCACCAGCCGCCACTGATAGAGAAGAGGGATACAGAGCTAAAGAGATTTTGTATCAGTCGACTCGGTAAAATTGAGACAATAAGACTTAACTATACCTAAGTGTGAAATTAATATTTTACGGAAAATTATACAAGCTATACCTTTTAGTTGGCATTTTGCTAAGCTGGTAATAGCTTTCCTTACAAACAATGGTTAATAAGCTGTACTTGATGACCTTATTTACATAATGAAATCAATAAAATGTTTCGGATTAAGCTATTATGGGAAGAAATAAGGATTTTTTGCAATAAACCAATAAGTATTTCAGAATATCGAATAAGAAGTACATGTAATTGGAAATATAGTATTTTACTACCTCCTGACGTCATTATTATTTATAGGCTAAGAGTGCTTCTTTCGTATGTTGCTTTACAATACCTATACCTAATGCCGCCTAAAACAGAGGCGATAGGAGTATTGTGAAGCATAATGGAAACCTAAAAAATGATAACATCAACATCCGGCGACAGCACAGCACTATGGCTTTGTCCCCTTACCTCTATTTTATTTAACTCTAAGACTAGACTAGGCATTTAGACTGTAATTATTTAGTATTAAAACGGGTATTTCCACCAATAATGTACACTTAAATTTTATCTTGCTTCTACGAGATTCGTTAAAAATATAATTATTATTTAGGAAGGCTCAAAATATCAAATACTAAATCGTTACCATTAACAATACGATCACTTAACACGATAATTTTAGATCCTGTAAGTGTCTCCACCAAATTACAAGCAGCTATTTCTGCATAAGTTATTCCACCCACCATGTAAATCAAAATATTTCTACATAATAAAGGATATCCTTTGCTGTTTCTAATGTACACTGGACCGAAATGCTCCAATTTAGCTCTGATATCATCTAATGGTACAGAATTAAGAATCAACCCTGCGATTTGGGTAATAAGTGGTATGTATGCACCTCCATATACATAACTAGCACAAGTTGGATGCTTAAGATTGACATTTTCAGGGTCAGAAGGAATTTGCCTCAGACTTTTAGCATTTGTATAAAAATTGCTAGAGGCAAATGTTGGTATCTTAAAATTTAATTTGCTTGAAATATTTACAGAAAGGCCAGCTTGCACAGAATCAATAACAAACCCTAAATTTACAAGATGATTAAAAGCGAAACCGAAATTAAAACCAAACTGATGCAAGAATTTACGCCAAAACGACCTCACCTCACTTTCTGATAGTCGTTGGGTAATGGATATCAAACAGAATAATCTCAGCGACAACAACATATCATTTTCAGTAACCAAAATTTCATCCAAGTAGCTCAGATTTGAAGATTTGTTGCTGTTTTTCATTATATCAATCTCCACTTCCTTTTGCCTTTCATATCTATGCCCCATAATATTAATTATACTTTCGGCAGCAAGTAAATGATTAGTGATAAACGTTTTCCTTGATTTAGTCGCTTGCAACTGGGTTCGAACATATCGCTTAATTTCATCTAACGCCATCTCCTGGGAGCTTATTTTTTCAGTTTTCAGTTGCTTAGTGAGATTACTTAACACACATGTCACCTCGGTAAAATATCTGTTTTTAATGTCAGCATAAACAGTGTCTTGTTGGCTGTTTAGCGCAATATTTACAGGATGTTTTTTTTCTTACAGGAATATATTTGTCATCTAAAAGTTGTTCATTTTTAGCTTCAGATTCCCCTTGATTCCTACAGTCACACATGCCACATTTAACTGAGTAAATCTCACTTAATAATCCTGCATACACGCCTGGCGTTAACAGAGCGCTTGGGTAGTCTACACTTCGGTCAATAATCACCATAGCACCAAAATCTGAGTCCACTTTATCAGTTTCGCCTTTATCTGCGCACAGTTCATCATACTGTTTTAATAAACTGTTAGAGTGCGGTCCTAGAGTTAATATCAGGTTTGGTTTACCTGTAATTAAAGAAAACAGTTAATGTTTAATTATATGATATGATTTAAATAAATTTTATTGTATAATCTTATATTTTTGTTTGAATATGGGGATAAAAACTTGAGTTGCACAAACAATATACTGACCTCTTAAATGAATATTTTTAAAACCGTAAAAACAGAAAAGTTTAGCTAAATTAAGTTATACTTGATTATTATTAATATCCATGCAACATACAAATCTTACAACGTGGTCTTCACTTCAGTGACAGGCTCTAACGCAGTGTTTTGTTAAAAATTGGAGAGGAAAAACTAAACGTACAAGTATTATTGAGATCATAAGTCATAAAACTAAAACTGATAAAACAAAAATAGATATTCTCAATATTTCCTATCACTAGCTATTTTGTACGATAATGAAACTGTCAAAACTATGAAAAAATCCTTTCTACTAGACTAAAAACTGGTAATAAATGTCCAAAATGATCAGTCCAAAACTGAAAACATTGATGAACATGAAGAACAGAACGTATCACATATAAAGGAACAGCTCTAAAATTCAACTATCTTGCGTCTTCGGAACTCAGAAAAAAATGTATATTTTATAGATTTCTGTTATCCCTTGTTATGTATCTAACACACAGCATTGCATTTCCGCGAATATTAAACATTTTTTGGTTATATGCCAAAGATTCCTGAGTGAAACCCACGAAAATAAGAGTTTCAATAAAAGAATTAGTAAATGATAAAATTAGAACCCCTAAATGGACGCCAGCTCTAGAAAGCCGGCGTCCATCAGAATATGAGATAGCGACTGTTGCCGATCCGCCCGCGAGCCCATATTCAAGCACAGCCGTCTCCAAGTCCTTGGTTCAAGCTATGTCGACAAATGTGCCACCGTAAAAAAATCTAATATAATTCTCTCTGGTGCAATATTCCCACTTTCTCGTAATCGCCCCGGCGCGGCGCCGGCGCACAGTGATGGAAAATTCGATTCTGCCATTTCAAAATTAAAATTTCTCATTGAAATATATTTATTGAAAATAAAGTAAAAACGTATTATGGATATCTGCTTGATATCAAAATGTCATTTATAAACACATTACGCAAAATCATTAAGTTTAAATGATGCTAATAATCAAGCAGGCATTGTGCCGCATGAAGTGTCAACTGAGCTGTCCGGCTTGGAATGGTAGTTTAAAATTGTAATAAGTGTGTGTTTCGAAAACTTGCAAATATTATAAAAATGGTACATATTTCTGGAGGTATGTTAGCTAGTTTTGTAGTATTTTAATGCCAGTTGTAACGCGCCTAATTTTTTGGAAGTGATTCTTGTTCAGCGTTGTAAATTCAAACGTAAAAATATCTTACTGATATTTTGGTAGAGCAGAACTTTGAAACGACTCACTATGACTCTTAAATACTATAATCATAACATTTTATAATATTTCCTCTTCTCAATAAGCCAAATTAGCCTTGCCACCTTTTGCCCCTTTTGGTGCAATTTGAATTTATTTTAGGTAAAGTTGCATCTATAAAAAGAGCTGACTTATTTGAAATCGCAAAATCAATCTGTCCTTTGCGTCCAAGGCACACGGAATGTCAGAAATTGCTATTAGATTATATTTTACATGTTACTGGAAATGACGAACCATCAAATGATAAACAGAAACTACTCTCAAAAATTATTGATAGTTTTACAAAAAATTTGACTGAGAAATGGAACAAAGCTCGAAGGTATGAAGCAAAATTTAAAAAACATAACGAGCAGTGGCTTTCCAGTGTGATAGTCACTTCGTCTCCAGATAATCACTCAGTCAGAAGTCCTTCTTCCAGAGTTGGCCGTCCAAAAATATCATTCGAAGAAGGAAGTGAAACTACTAAGCGCAGAAGAGTTCAGGAAGAGGTGTCATCGAAAACCGAGGATGAACTTTGTTTAGCCACAGAAATAAAACTACGTGTGAATGGTAGACGGGATGTTGCGTCAATGTTGCATAAGATGAGATTATCGCCCAAGAAAGCGACTAGGTTAAAAAAGTTGGAAAGTAACACCGAGGATCTACGGCAAATATCATTTTCGCCAGAAGAGGCGCTTGCGTTATTTGTTGGATTTAAGTTTACAAGGTACCAATATATCGGTTTAAGAAACTTAATCGTTAAAAAAGGACTAAAGAAACTGTTTCCTACTTACGATAAAATTATCGAAGCAAAAAAAAAATTTACCTTTCTAATATTCTGGCTACAAATACGTCAATCGAGGTACCTCTACAAGATATTTTAAATCATACTGCGTCCCGAGTTTTTGAAATGCAAAAAGATGTTTTATCTACTTTTACCAATAATATAAATGAGAGTGTCACTAATTTAATGATGATTTATAAGTGGGGTTCAGATGGAAGTGGCAGTCAAAGTAATTATAAACAGGCATGCGAGGGAGATGACTCAAATATACTTACCACCTCTATAGTTCCATTGCAATTGCAGGTTGATCATGAAACAAATAAAAAAATCTTATGGCAGAATCCTCGAACATCCTCTACACGCTTTTGTAGGCCCGTGCGAATACAATTTACGAAAGAAACTAGCGATGTAATAAAAGCCGAATTTGCCCATATTGAGAATCAAATCGATCAGATTTCCACAATCAAAATTAATTTAAATAATAACGAATATGTTATACGTCATAAATTGTTAAGAACTATGGTAGATGGCAAGGTTTGTAATTCGTTAATGTCAACCTCCTCACAAAAATGTTATATTTGTCATGCCGGCCCTGCACAATTCAACAATCTTGATCATATTAAAACATTAAACATTAACACTGCTGCTCTAAACCTCGGTTTGTCTACTCTCCATGCTTATATTAGATTTTTTGAGTGTTTGATTCATATCTCATATAGGCTCAACATAAAAGTTTGGCGGGTTCCGAAAAATCAAAAAGGTCAGTTCGAAAACAGAAAAAAAGAAATCATTCGTCAATTTAGAGCAGAAACCGGACTAATAATAGATCAACCAAAGCCAGGTTTCGGTAACACGAATGACGGGAATACCGCCAGAAGATTTTTTGCTGACCCTGTATTATCATCTAATATAACCGGAATAGATCAAAATTTTATTTATAGATGTAGTGTTTTACTAAAAACTTTAAACTGCAGCTACCCAATTAATTCATCCCGTTTTGGCCAATATGCGTTTGAAACAGCCGAGCTATATGTTAATCTTTATTCGTGGTACCCAATGCCTCCAACAGTACATAAGATTTTAATGCACAGTAAGGAAGTTATTGAATATTTTTTAATTCCGATAGGTCAGTTAGGAGAGGATGCTCAAAAATCTCGCCATAAAGAGACAAAATACTATAGAGAGCATAACACCCGAAAAATATCTCGAAAGCACACCAATGAAGATTTATTTAATATCCTCTTAGTATCCTCCGATCCTCTTATTTCCAGTTTAAGAGTTCTACCACCTAGGCAAGACAGTATTTACAGTCGAGATGTTATTGATCTGCTGCTTCCACCTGAACCTCTGTAGTTAACCTCTTTCATAAAACAGTATATTAGTTTATAAGCCAAGTTCTCACTATCAATGAATCTCTTTCCGTGAATAATGAAAAATGGCTGTTTGAGGAAAGTCAGAACACTCGTTCATTGAAAATGACACAACTTAATGTATTGTCTAAAAATCATTTTTGAAAAACGATTCATAAAAAGTGACAGGGCTCGGCTTAACATTGTACTTGAATATACGTATATTTAATGTTTTTTAATAATTCATATCTGTTTTTATTTTTATGTTTGTCGTTTCGTATTTTTTTTTAATTGTTATACCTAAAATAGCATATTAGATACAAAGGGTGTCTGCAAGTGATATCTAGTATTAGATACTAATTTATGTAAAGAGCTATGACGAAATTGTTCAACTTTTCGTTTTTCCGCCTAGTATTTAGTGTTAGGAAACACCTAATTAAGTAATAATAACATAACATTCTAATAGTTTTTATTAACGATATCGTATTTTAATAATGTTATAGTATAAACGGTTAGTTGTAAAAGTGAAACTGCAGATTTTTATATCTACCAATAACGTTATGCATCCCATTGTTAACCCATTGAGGATGGTCCTAGTGTAAACAAGGTCATTATTCAAAAATGAATATTCAAATCTACTATTTAACAAATAGTTCTTTTAGAAGTAACTCGCATTATTATTATTATTAACACCCTCCAATTTTTATATGTATTTTCCCTAAGTTTATTTTTTATAATTTTTGGACAACCCTGTATACGAAATTAAAAATGAGTATTTTGAAGTTGAATATGCTTATTATTTACTTACATTACTAAAAACATTATTAAAATTGCCGATATAATTTTGGAATCCCAGAATTGCATTATCTATCACTGTGCGGCGGCGGCATATATTGTTTGCTTGCCTCCGCGTTACAGAAAGGTCGTAAATACTGACACGCGTTTGGTAACAGAAATAAATCTGATCTTTTGTGGCGTGCGATGCCTACTCGATGTCCCGCAGAATTGTTCCATGCAATATCTTACTGCCGTTTTCCGACTGAAATAAGCTCAAATACACTAACATAACCAGCGATTTGTATGAATTGTCGTTAGTTGTTATTTGCGGCCTAGCTGTCTCACTGTTGTTTTCAGTCGAGAATGCAAATATTTTTTAAAGTTCTTTTTCTTGATTTTGGGCAAGCCATAGGGTAGTTTTGTTTGGTTGTGAGCGAAGGGCCGTGTGTGAAATGAAATCAAAGACTATTATAGCTACCGCAGTAGCTATAATAGTATTTGGTGAAATATTAGTGGAATGATAAAAATTTACTAAATATGCACACATGCATGAAATATAAAATGTCACAAACCTGTAGGTTCTTCAGCAAAGTTAAAATGCACCTACACAATAGGCATCATAATTTACAAGTCTAATTTGATACAAGATATTCTTCAATAATATAAATGTAAACATTAAATCGTATCAGCTGTAATACACGTGCTTACCTAGCCAATCAGGCAGCGTTATATAATTGGGGTCATGTAACGCGGAGGCAAACAAAATACGGGCTGGCTTTGTATTCATAATCACAAAACCGTTGTTTGAGTAAATTACCGTTTGGAGTTAAAATATTTTTTAATTTTGTGGATATACCACTAAAATGTCAGGTAATGCTGCCAGTATTTTGACTGCCGGGTCAGTATTGTCAGTAAATAAAATTGTAAGCATTCATTATTTCGATTTCCTTACAAATATGAGTAGATGTGCAAGGAGTGGATTATTAATTGTGGTGAGTATTAACTTCACAGTCTTTTGTAATAATGTTCAATGTTTTTGAATACCTATCATATTTATCGAGAAAATAAAATAATAGCATGCAATTATTTTTTTTTGGAATACCTAATTAAGTTATTGCATATATAAATAAATTTCATAAAACGTTTTTATATATATTGTTATGGTCTTTATTTGGGATTTTTTTCGTATTGATTTTAAGTACGACTCGTATTTATTTGAAGTATGACTCAAATTAACAAAATTTTATTTTCTGGATATACTTTATCAAAAATTAAGGTTTCTCATCAATGTTTTTTCTGAGTAGCGAAAACGTTTAAATGTCAAAAAATACTTTTCTCCTAAAACAATTTTTTTCATTTTGTTCTGTAAACACTAAACTTTAGTTGGAAATTGTCTGTATATGTGAAGCCGATTAAACATAACCGAATGTCTTTTTATCGCGTGCCCATGTTTAAATGTCAAAAAAAAACTTTTTCTCCTAAAATAAATGTTTCCATTTTGTTCTGTAAACACTAAACTTTAGTTGGAAATTTTCTGCATATCTGAAGCCGATTAAACATAACTGAATGTCTTTTTACGCGTTCCTCGCTTAGTGTGGAATTCTTTGAAATCTTGTAAGCTAGTACAGTTAGAAAAAACTTTAAAAGCTAAAATTTCTTGGTTATCAACGGTACATATAAAATGACAGCAGCACGTTGTGTTCCCAAGCGGTCACCCATCCAAGTACTAATCACGCCCGACGTTGCTTAACTTCAGTGATCGGACGAGAACTGGTATTTTCAACGTGCTATGGCCGTTGTCTGTACGTTTTAGCTTGTTCATAGAATAAAAATTAGGTTTAATAACAAAGTTTAAAATAATAGAAAATCAACGCGAACCGCGGATAAAAGCTAAAAGTGTTCCTTACTATACTCTTGAAAATATCTGTACAAAATGTCATGATGATCGGAACAGTTTATGCGTGAAAGCGTAAGAAACAAACAAACAAACACATTCGCATTTATAATATTAGTTAGGATTCTGTAATAATACTTACTGCACAAATTCGACACGAAAATCTAATGCCACCAGGAATAACATCAACATATGGACAAAGCTTATTTACCTAGTCATCTTAGGCCGACATTCTTTGATTTGGGAAAGTCAATAACCAAATTTTACAAATTTTAGAAGAGGCCTATGACTCAATATTGTTTTAAACGTCTTGGCATCTGAATAATACTTTTGTAATTTAAAATAATAATATGCTCTTTTATCGTCTAAAATCCGTTTAAAAACGATTTTAAATTGCAAAATTGTATAAAAATCCGAAAATTCGGTCTTTTTTAGGACGATTTGTCGTGGATTTTGAAGCGAAAATTCATTTAAAATTCAACCGTCCATTAAAAATAAACTGTGATATGGATCCAAATACACTGCGAATATAATAATTAATAAATAATACTTTTGACGGTTAGTTTCATTTAAAATACGCTTTTTATCGTCTAAAGGCTGTTTAAAACGATTTTAAATGGCAAAATTGTATATAATCCCCCCCCCCCCCCCCCCCCCGGCTAGAATCAGTTTATACATTTCCGTCCCCACACATCCGCCTCGCCTACACATTTCCGTTTCATTTGCCGAGATTTACTCTCATACCGCCGCGTAAGATGTTTACACATCAAAAAGCTACTACGCGTACTCCTTCAGCTATGTTTTTAATTAAACACTAAATATATGTTTCCGCATTTTTGAGCCCTTTTCAAATTGCGGATTAATCTCATATAACTTTCCTTTTTTCTGTTAACGGTTTTTCAGATAATCACACTAAAAAACAATATTACAATTTATGCGGCTTAAAGAGTTTTATTAAAGTTCTCTTATTTGTTGTTGCTGTTCTAAATTAGGAAAGAGAACATTTTTGGTTAATTAAACATTCTATTAATTTTGTCTTTTTTTCTAGCCCAATCTATAATAAAAAAAATAATAAGAAAAAATCCTATAGCAGCTTTTGGTTAAATTATGAATCATGTTGTCAATAAAAAAACATTTCCGCGGAAAGAAGTTGTGGATATATACTACTCGTAGTAATCATGAATAAAATCTTCCTATAGAATGCTCTCTAACTGATTTCCGCAAGAAAGTTAAAACTGACATTTTTGGCATAACAGCTAAATATATAACTGCAAAAACGATTTCTTCATGTGTTTTTGGCATTATGAATTTAGATAAAAGAAACATCTTTAAATTTGTAGTTTTAGTATCTTTCCATTCCAATTAAAACAGTTTGGGTAAGTTTGAGTTATCCTATGTTAGCATAAAATTATTGTTTTTAATAATGTACATGTTTTCGTAAATTTGAATTTACATGTGTCACAGGTACAGGGTTTTTTTGTGCTTTTCGAATAGTTAGAAAAAGAAATACGAAATATTTTAAAACGACCCAAAGAAAAACTATAAAAATACAAACAAAAACGTCTAATGTTTTTTGAATCAGATCGCAATTTCGTAAAGCCTTATATTTAGTGGCAATCTCATGATGAAGCTCCCTTGATATCTTAGTTATTTCTTAACTACCTATTTTGTTTATTTTTTGGAATGTAGTTGGATAACGAGAAAAAACAAGTAAAATCATTCAGAAATAGTTGTGATATCGAAATAGTTTCATGATGAAAATCCCAATTTAAAAATCGTGCTTTCCGTATAGTCAAAATAATAGCTAGATAGTGTTTTTAAATATATATTTATATTTTAATATTAGAAAATGTAGAGTAAACAAATTTTTGCATTGAAGAATAACCGGAAAACATGAAAAACAAGTAAAATTTAACTTGAGCACTTTTTTGTTGATTGAACATGATTGTGATTAAATGATATAAGTATTTATTACTCTTATAATTTAGGGTTTACATCGGGCTTTATTAAATATTTTTACTCCGTACAAAATGTTTCATTACTGATTTAGTTTAAAATCCGCCTCTGACGTGCAATAACTTAGTTAAATAAACCAACGAAAATAATTGCCTGCTAATATTCTAATTTCGCGATAAATATATGGGTATCCAAAAACATTAAATATTACAGAAGACTGTGAAGTAAATACAATTCATAATCCACTTTTTGACAATTTATTCATCTTTATAAGGAAATCGAAGTGGACGCTTACAATTTCATTTACTGACCCGGCAATCCATTACCTGACGTTGTATGAATATACATACCGATAAAATTAATGAGCATTTACTTAAACGACGCCAACGGTTTTATGATTATGACTAACCCAAATATTTTCCCGCGAAATGTGTCATTTACATTTTCCAAAAAAACCGAAACCTTTGCTAGCCCTTGGACCCATACAGAAAAAAAATATTTTGTTTATGTATCTAATTTCTGATAAACAAAAGTCGGGACATTAATGAAATAAACATATTTAAATACCCTTTTCAATAGTAAAAAATCATTTAACATTTAAGCAATACTACTATTCATCAGAAAAAAAACATTAAATATCGTACGAGTATGTTTAATACACAGTCCGGCAACGCGGTATTCCAAATGAGCAGCACGAATTTAAAATATGCTATAAATTCACCAGCAATTGCAACGAAGCAGGGCGTCTCGCGGTTCACGTCTTTGCATGAGAACGATGTTCGATGTTTCTATCGCCTAGCTACTATTTTCTTTGGTGCAACGGCAAATTCAAAGAAACACCGTCCGAAGTCTGCCGCTTTTGCTGACTACTTTCAAAGTTGCTATGTAAATCATATAATACACCATGATTCTGCTGCTATATATGAAGAATTTATTAGTTTCTTGTCATCACATACACATACAGATGAATAAATTCTTGATAGACTTAACTGCCTCTATGTTGCTAAGAGTGGTGGTGATCCTGATCATGTATCCCCATTATTTTTGTAGCGTTGTATGAAGTGTCTTTTCTAAGCTGATGACTCCAGATATTTTCTTGTATAAAATGCTTAAATCATTGTATGTGTGTTCAGAAAGATTTAGATAGATAAAAACTACTTTAGCATCGACTTATTTCTCGGTAGTATGGGAATTAATATAAATATGATTTCTGTTTTTAATATTGTAGTTAGCGTGACTTGTATTATATTATGTAGCGCTATGTTATTTGAGATACGATTTGGTGTATAGCTATGCAGAATATTGTATAAATAGTGTGTGTGCCACTACCATAAAAAATATAAATAGTGTTATGCAAAAATTCAAGGATGTTGTAGTTTATGCTAGTGCACAAATCAACCACATGTGCCCAAAACTATTCTTGCTTAATTCTGTCATAGTGTGCCTTCCAGCGATGACGATTTCTGGGCTTATACCATTCGTCAAGTAGGCTTACACCCAGGAGTTCTGAACTTAACAGAAGCTCGATGTGGAATGACCAGAGAATACCGCATGAAGCCGAGAATGGTTGAGCCTCTCCTGAAATTGCTTTGTCTACTCGCCTGCCAGAGGTTGATATAGCCAGCGATCTTGCCGGGGTCAAGCCATACCTTATTGGTGTGACTAGAATTTCGGAGAAGATATTATAATAATACTGGATTAATAGCACAATGCTCACATAACATCTCAATAACATTTTTACAATATTTTCTTTCCTAAAGCTCCTTACACATAAAATGAACTTTTTTTACTTGAACAACACCTATTATTCCAAAGAGACTTAGTCCAACCGCAGTGAGTCATCTTCGTCCAATTAATTTAAATATATCACAAAAAGGAGCCACAAAACTTTTAGTCATTAAATTAGGTTAATAAATAACACCCCCTGTATAAACTTTGAATTTGGCTATTGTGATTATCGACGATATAATGTTTTTCACAGTGTTTCCCTGAATGTAGTTTAAATGAGCACAACAAAGACCTAATGCTAATGATAAAAAAAAACGCCAAACAAGACTCTAGATAGGCCCGCACTGACGGCGTTACCAGTTACAGTATTTTTAGAAGAGTCCATTTTTTGCTTTTAATTATTATTGTCTTCTAGGAATTGTCCATAACAAAAAATGATGAGGATTACGCCTTGACTCTAGTTCCAGGCTCTAACCTGGGATAATTTGCTCACAACACAGCACTTCTGAATACTGACCAAATCATTGATAATTTAATTACCAAAACAAACGAATATCGGATTCTCTGGAGAGTAAGTGGTAGATGTGGTCCACCCGTATCGCCCGGTAAAATACCACCACGTGGTGTGAAATGACCTCTGGTTCATATTTCGTCACCATGCCTCTATGATCTGTTTCCGCCTCCCAGATCAAAATGATCCGCGTGGAGGCTGGCCTGGGAGAACCATCAGGCCTTAACGTCTCTGAGACAGAAAATAGACTGCGATTAGGGGTGGGCTAACTTGATGGTTCAATAGCGGAAACGGCGAAAGAAAAAGCGATCATTCTTGCCGAAATGTTGCAGACTCACCAACCTATCCCTAGAGTGAATTCCTCAATACCAGGTCTGGTGTTTCGCCAACGCGAATTGGAACGAATACTCAAAAGCCTAGACACTAACAAGGCCACGGAACCGGACGGCATTCCCGCAATACTGCTTAAGACATGTGCTGCTGACCTAACAGCTCCGCTATGCAGGCTTTTTTCCCTATCGTACAAAACTGCATGCTTTCCTTCTAGCTGAAAATGCCGCTGCGGAAGAAAGGTAAAAAAATTATTCCAAATAACTACCGTCGAATTGTCAACGAACAGCTCTTAAAATATCTCGAATCGGCAAGCATCATAAGCGATCACCAATATGGCAGAATGGCTTCCCCAAGAACAGATCAACGGGAGATCTCCTGACTTACGTGACCTACCTGTGGATCGAAGGTCACCGAAGCAATCGAGAGCTTCGACGAATCTCGAGCTCTCGACATATCTAAAGCATTTGAAAGGGTGTGGAATGACGGATTGTTAAGCACATTGACAGCATATCGTCCCCTTTACAACATACCGACGTATGTGTCATAAAGTCAAAAATTGAGTTACGCAGACAGATTATATATTCTTAATATACTAATATACTTTTCATGACAAACCGATGAAACTGTTTTATGGAAAACGTACAAGGAGTAGATACAGTTGCGCCGGTTGTCATATTAAGAATATATAATCTGACGGCGTAACTCAATTTTTGACTTTATGACACATACGTTGGTATGTCGTGAAGTAGACGATATGGACTACCACCAGCACTGTTTTTATGGCTTTCCAATTTCTTAAAGGATCGAAGCATCCGAGATGGTTTTTGATGGACATCTCTCGGACGAATTTAAAATCAATGCCGGAGTTCCTCAAGGGTGTATATTGTCTCCCACACTGCTCCTGTTCTAACTTATCAATGACAGGACAAACACTGACTCTGATCTCATCCATAAGCTTGCTGGACGTCAACGTAGAAAACAACATGTCTTGGCGTAATCACGTCATCAAAATCGCCAAAGCACTCTACAGAGCAAAAAAGTTGTATGTACCTCATCAGCTCTTACTGCTCTATAAGGCCCAGATAAGACAATCTCTGGAATACTGTTCCCATTTGAGGAGTTCGGCACCCAAACAATTGCTCAAGATATTGGACATACAGAGGAGAGCAGTTCATCTTGTGGATGACCCAGAGTTAACTAAAGACCTTTACAGCCTTGAACATCGAAGAAAAGTGGCAGACCTAAGTCTTTATTATTGATACTACTATGGAAGGTGTTCGAACGAGCCTGCACTTATGAGTCCGCCCAGAGTTGTTCCAAACAGACACAAGCTGCTCATCAACATACAATTCAGTTGCGAATACCTATGACGTCGCTGTTAGGAGACTCCCTTTTCTGGAGAACTGCATCGCTCTGGAAAGGACTTTCAAGTAACGTCTTTCCCGAAAACTACAACCTACAGCTCTTCAAGCCCAACGTCCACAGTCTATCTACACACGCACCGCTCGTTGAGTGGTATAGGATTTTTCTTTTGTGTTTGTGACAAACTTAAAAAACAGAGGCTCTCTCAATATGAATCAGAATACCCAAGTCACTTTTGCTTTGAGACATTTAAGTGATATTCAGAATGCACCAGAAGCAAATTTCTTAGTGTTTTACTTGACCACCCTTTTCCTTCCAACCGCATGTTGATTATCTCAAATACAATACATCTTTTGAGGAATGTCAAGGATCAGGTACCTTTTCCAATGGTTCTGCAGACATACCACGGGCTTTTTGAATATGTGGCCTGTTATGTGGTCTTGGCCTGAGGATATTCAAGCCATGAAAGATTTTTTAGGCTGCATACTAGTGCCAAAGACAATCATACTACGAATAGACAGTTCATCTAATGTAAAATAAAACGCCCCCGAAAAGGATCCCAACTGCAAGCGAGTTGGGATCCATCGAGGATTTTTCCATTGGAAATCCTCGATGGATCCCAACTCGCTTGCAGTTGGGATCCATTTCGGGGGCGTTTTATTTTACATTAGATGAACTGTCTATTCGTAGTATGATTGTCTTTGCTAGTGCATACCGCGCTTATCTGAATTGAAATTTATTGAATTAAATATAATAATAATCGCGCATTTTTCTGAATGCCTTCTGTATGCACACACCAACTCGCAAATATTCCGATTAGGTACTTTAACAATTATGAGACAAAACTTGGAAATAATATAGGACCAGTCTTCCTGAGGCTTCAGAAATCATGTCTCTCTACTAACTATTACTGACATGATAATATTTTTCAAGAAATTACTAATTAACTATAGAGAACTACCATTTAATCAATATAAATCTAAACTAAAGAACCTACTTATTTCAAAGGCTCTTTATAGCTTTAAAGACTTCCTAACCATTACCTTCTAAAGGAGTTACTCAATGCATGTGTCAACCTTTCAGTGATCAGACTCTGATATTGGCTTTCTTTAAATCTGTTTAATGTCCATTTGTACTCTCTGTTCGCTCTTGTGTACACCAAAGCCTCTTTTCTTCATTTTAAAACTGGCTTACTTAGTTTGTAAGTTGTTATCTAATTTTTTTTCTGCCTATACATTTGTAATTTATACTTGTATTTAATTATTTAACTTCAGGCTTGTGAACTATTATGATATGCCTACCTTTTAAGTGCTCTACGTTTTGAATGTCTCTATATATTTTTAAATAATTGGACGTGTGTAAAAGTGTTAGCATTTGACACACAAATAAAGAATTTAATTTTTTAATAAAATACCATTGGGCTTAAGATCATTAGAGAGCAAAAAATTAAAACAAATTCTAAAATCAAGCTTAATTGAAAAGTGCTACTATACAATTAGTGAATTCTTGAATGATAAAAATCTCATGGTTGAGCAGCTTATACAAGACTTTTAGATTTTAGATTTTAAAAAAGTGTAAGGTATAAATGTAGTTTGTTTTCTTTGTATGCATGTTACAATTTGCGTGTGTGTGTGTATGGATGTTTACTTTTTAATTTTATATTGTTTTATTTTTATTGGCATAAGTTTTTTTTTTAAACTATGTACAGGGTGGCTCGAATTCGTGTCTATGTATGGGGAACTCGAAAACCGTAAGAGATACAGTGTTGGTCAGATGAGGGCAAAATTGCGCATTTAGGTGCCTAACAATATGCCGTTTAGAAAGTTTTAAAATTCCGAGTATTTACGGAGATATCCGGAAAAAACCGAAATTTTGAAAAATCGTTTTATTTTTTTCCTGGGTTTATTTAAAAACGAATTTCCAATCTAATTGCACTTTTGCATTGCCACTTTTTCCGCTCTATCCAATGATGATATCCAGTTTAAAATCCAACGTTTCGTCTTCAAGGGATCATCATCAACTTTCTTTTTTTAAATGCGAACTTTAATTTTTTTTATCGTTTTTCAGATGGTATTGGCGTTATTAATATGAGTATGTGTTTTATTTTTTTTTAATTTTCATTATTTTTTTATTTTTATTTTATATATTTTGCTGATTTTAAATAATTTAAGGTAGGTACTTTTGAAATTTTCATATTCTATTAAAATATTTTATTTGTTTTTTGTATTAACTGGAAAATTGGAGCCCGTATTAAAAATGAAAAATAGTAAAATAATTGTTTACGAGAATATGGCCATGAACTATTACTCAAACAAGTTGCTTAGTGCATTTTATTTATAAGCAAAATTCCATAGGTATTTTTCCATCAAAGTTCATATAGTATCACGTAGTATGATTATAAATTGTTGATGTGCTCTATGAAATAAATTTTTTAATTTGTTAAAAGTTGAGAATATTTTATCTTTGCAGTAAGCAACTTGTTTGAGTAATAGTTCATGGCCATATTCTCGTAAGAAATAATTTTACTATTTTTTATTTTTAATACGCTTCAATTTTCCACTTAATACAAAAAACAAAATAAAATATTTTTATAGAATATAAAAATTTGAAAAGCACCTACCTTAAATTATTTAAAATTACGCCTAAGTAAAATATATAATTAAAAAAATTACAATAAAAATAAAAAAAATAATAAAAATAAAAACACATAGTCATATTAATAACGCCAATACCATTTGAAAAACGATAAAAAAAATTAAAGCTCGTATTTAAAAAAAGAAAGTTGATGATGATCGCTTGAAGACGAAACGTCGGATTTCAAACTGAATACCATAATTAGATAGAGCGGAAAAAGTGGCAATGCAAAAGAGCAATTCAATTTGAAATCCGTTTTTAAATAAGCCCAGGAAAAAAATAAAACGAATATTCAAAATTTCGGCTTTTTCCGGATATCTCCGGAAATACTCGGAATTTTAAAACTTTCTAAACGGCATATTGTTAGGCACCTAAATGCGCAATTTTGCCTTAATTTGACAGACACTGTATCTCTTACGGTTTTCGAGTTCCCCATACATAGACACGAATTCGAGCCACCCTGTACACCTTCTTTCTCTCTTTTCTCTTTTTTTTTGTAATTTGACATGTTCTACAACCATTGGTTATGTAAATTGAACAAATAAAGATTTGAAACTGAAACTGAATAGAATCTCTATCAATGCCAATAAATATAGTACTGAGCTTGATTATTTTAATTTTTCTACTGTGAATAAATTTAAACGGGCAGCTAATTAGCTGTATTCTCATCGTGCTACACATGTTTAAGTTGTTTTATTGGATTTAGGCTTAAATCACTAGCTTTAGTAATATGTGTACTCTGTAAAATGTATCTCACGTGAATAAATAAATAAATTTAATTTGTGACTTTTTCAGAAAAAGTGTATGATCCAGCGATTTTTGTGTTCTAATCTGTTCTATTTAACGTACACTTTCAAACAAATAAAAAAGTGCAATATTCTGAGGGTCATATAAGTTTACTAGAACCTATAAAAACTTACATACCTGTTACAAAACATAACTGCCATAATGTCTTTGACAATGCTGGTAATAAAGCATAATTTTCATATACAAAAAGTGTATTGTAACACAAAGGCATTTCCAAACTTAATATACCAGAATCCAAGTGAATTGGCATCCATTGAAATGAATGTAAATTTACCGCACTATACAGTAGACCATACTGTTCTAATTCTTCTTCAAAAATATGTAGGTATCTTGGAATTGTTATAAGGTGATATTTGTTTTTGGGTGGGTTTTCTATATCTACTTGAGCCCTAATTTGATCTACTACTTGATTAAAAATCTTGATCTCAGGAGGTATCATGTAGAAAACAGGGCTGCCTTGAAAACTTGGTGCTACAGATTCTAATTTGAAGATCTTTTCCACTCCAGATGCTCTAGAAAAATGGTCAGTATGTCAGTAGCCAAGTGCATTATTTAAACAAGATTGGCTTTCTGTCGTTTAATTTTTTAGTACTTCTGCGTCAACATATGACAAAAATAAAATAAGAAAAATACAAAAACCTACTTCAGCCACTGGACACCACATACTCGTTCTAGAGGTTTTATAAGGGAAGGTTCAATAACTAAAAATTTTCTGTTGGGATTTACTGAAAAAATTTTGGAAAGTTGAGCCTTCGAAATTTCTTGCAGTGAAGACAGTTTCTTGAAAACATCCATTCTAAAAAACATTATTGATGTTTAGAATATTTATATACCAGCCATATCTGTTACTTTTGCCTATTTTTCATTTTCTCACTATTCTCAAAAATTTAGTAGACGTCTAATTTAGAATTGCTCTACACTCTACCTACCTTCGACCTCCACTCCAAGCAAGAACAGTAGAATGTAGATCGCAAGCGCTAAAATATATTACCTACATCCTACATACCTATTTATATTATCACCGAATTTTTGGTCCACATTATCCTTTTAAACATTTTCAATTTGAAAGATTAGAAAACATATACACGTATATGCTAGAAAACAACAATTTTAAATTTTTGGGTTATACGCTTAATTCTTCTTCTACTTTCCCGGCAGACTCAAACAACTTTACCTGCTTACAACAGCCACAGTTTATACCGTATAAACTGTGATGTGACGAAGCACTTATTAACATAAGGCCTGTTCATTTGGTCTGCTCTCAGTGCTCTCACTACTCTAAGCGGCTTGGAACAAATGATCGATGTTCATTTGGCTCGAGCAGCTAATATTTTCTTGTTCGCTTGGGATGGAGCACCATGCTCGAAATCAGTCAGATCATGCTCTACTTACACCTAGTCTGGAGGTGGAGCTGTTAGAGCAAAAGCAGAAAGATGACAGATAATCAACAAAAACCGCGGAATATAAAATAATATGACCCCACTTTTTAAATTTTGAAAAGCTGAAAGACATCGTGGTCTTTTTTGAGAAAATTATCCCTATATTACATAAAATATCCTATCCACGTGCTGTCTTAACAAAAAACGCGTTCATTTGGGGTAGCAAGCTAGAAAGTCGTCCGAGCAGGTAATATCTGCTTGGAGTGCAGTTATGGAATTTCGTGTTCTGCTCCAAATTGATTTCTTTGATTTCCCGAGCAGGTTGAGCAAAGCCAAATGAACAGGCCTATAGACACCCAAGTAATTAGAAAATACTAAATCCAAAACAGTATTATTGTGATTTACATCATTAATCTGATCAAGGTCGCACAAACAAACACAATCATATAAAACTCTCTCACATTCATTGCTAGAGGCAAAAACATGGTCCGAGTTATATTGTTCAACAGATTAAGGTAATGAGAATTTTCACTCACAACAAAGCTATCTCCGAAATCCAAAAAGACAATAGCAACAGATCGCACAAAATTAGGCAAGTTGTAATTATAGCACGTAAATCCCAACTCCGCCAGTCAAGTCAATAGTGTTAAGTCCATATATTCTTTTATCTACGGTGTCAATGTTGCTTATACCGCCTGAGCCACGATATCACATTCCTAATTTGCTCAGAAAGTCTCATACCAATGCCTGAAATCCAAATATATAAACAACATTGACACCATAGATAAAATAATATATATATTGACACTATTAACGGGCGGGCGGGGCGGTGTTAGGATTTACGTCAGAGAGCCTATATACTCTTTGTTTACGTGCTATACAATATACAATGTGCAGGCCTATAGCATAGCCTAAAGAAGAATAGTCGCGACACTCGGCTCGTTTAGCGGGGTACGGAATAAAATTTTCTCCCTGAAGCTCACTGAAGCGAGGACACTACCAAAGTTTACAGAATTAAAAATATAATACATGGTACACTAAGCGTCAATTCAATGAAATCGTCATATCAAAGGCGAGCCGAGGACGCAACGCGACGGTAAAATAATGTAGGGGGTATTGAGGCAATAAGAGCCGAGTTTGACGCAATTTACTTTGGTCAAAGCGCTATTGGGAACATAGAGTAAAATTTCCCGCTTAGTAAGTAATGAATGGAGGAATTTAAATAATGAAATATGTTTTCATTAAAATTTTTAAAAATATATTTTGTAAAGTCACAAAAAAAAGATGAAAAGGTAAAGGCCTTATTCAGCATATTTGAAAAAAATTACGGTAAATACGATTGCATATATAAATAAAATTTGTAAAATATATTATTTTTTGTCATACGCTCCCAAGAATAGTATATTATTTTATATGGAGGAAAAGTGATACTTTTCATGGCGCGCTCGTGTTTAACAGCCGAACGGAGTGAGGCTGGTAATAGAGAGCAAGCCATGAAAAGTAACTTTTCCTCCAAATAAAATATGCTGTTTTTTCTTCAAATGTCGACAAATTAATGCAAAAACATCTCTTTTTAATAGTAATAATATCTAATTATTATTAAAGATAAATGGGTTCGCAAGGCGGCTTAGACCACGGTCGTAGGTGGCCTTGCTTAGACCGGCGTCGGTGAATTTGTAACATAAAGCTGTCAGTGGACACTGTCAACAATAATTATTTTTTTAAGATTGCATCTCCGATTGCGTTTTAATTCCGTACTAATAAGCAGTTATTGAGTAACTTCGATTAAATAATAACCAATTTGTTCCTAAATTAGTGATTTTTAGAAATGCAGTCACAAATTGAGTGATAAATACAAATGGTAGTTTAATAAATCTTGAGTTGTTGACGCTTATTTTGTTGTCTGTTTGTATTGTATCTATGTTGCTATGACAACACTTTTACCTCCGCCGGCGGAAAAGTGAAAAGTAAAGCTCCGGCGGAGGAAAAACGAAACTTCACGGCCGCCTACACAGTCGAGTAATGACGGATTTACTGACGTTTGAAGAAAATAGCTATTTTACGGACTCATTTGAGTCCGTAAAATGCCTCTTTTTAGGCCTAGTCCCTAAAAGTCGTCATGGCAACTTTTACGGACTATTCCAAAATTCCTGAATATGTCTAAATGTCAAATTTCGAATGGCATGACAAAATTGTCAAATAGTTCCTACGATATCAAATTCTAAGCTAACTTTGTCGTACATTATGATTTCAAAAATTATGGTAAATTTGCAAATTTAGGCGTTCTGAAGAATTGCAAAAAGCGTATAAATAAAAATTTAATTTTGGGAGCGTATGACAAAAAATAGTGTTTGTCACACGTACCTAAAAGAAGTTTTTCAGGACTCATCTGCTATTCCGGACTCGGCTAACGCCTCGTCCGGAAACAGCAATGATTCGTCCTGAAAAACTCTATTTTAGATACTTGTAACAAAAATAACTATTTTACTTCAAGAATGAAATTTAATACCCCGTGCAAAATTCTTTATTTTAAATTATTTTGGGGATGAACTACATCATAGTTTTGCAAAACTTTACAAATTATTTTGTCTACATTTTAGCAATTTTTATATTTCGTTAATTTTACCACAATAACTAATTAACACAAAATTTAAAGTAATAGACACCTTACATTATTTTGCAAATGCACAAAATCTGATTAAAATTAAAAGTTACCTTTTTTAGTTGGTAACACGGATGATGGTACAGCATATGAATGTATACAGCTCCTAGAAGAATTTGCAAAACTGTTTTCATTAAAAAACCACACATTCTAATACGGCTATAACATTACAATGGTGTATCATTCGCATATTTGTGGGATCCTATAAATTCTAAGGCACTTTTCCAGGCTCGACACCTGCAAGTTTTTTTTTATTACATACTCTATTGTACTCACTATAAATCGATATTAATATTGAACATTGACGGGAAGTAGGACAAATTTAACTTGTAAGATTTGACCCAAACATACAATTGAAGTTAAATAAAAGCTTATAATAAACTAATAACTAATACATACCTACCCTTTTGGGCACCTAAAGAGTGATATATTATTGTCTGCAAATCGTCTTTCACAATCAACTACTGAACAAATATTTCGATTTTCGACTAGACGTTTTACTCAGAAATCCACCAAAAACAAACCGCTATTTTTGAAATCTCACCCTATACGCCGTAAACAAATTTAAAATAAACTTAATTTACCTGGCTCCCCACAGTCTCCACTGTAGACTGGCACCAATCTACCGGGCAGGCGGGGAGGAATACTTACCTGTAAGGAAGATCGATCGGAATTATCCGAGCATCTCCGCCATCCCTCATTATACTTTGTAGTATACAACTTTTTCCCAATCGGTACAATTTTTAAAGAAGTTATCTAAAAACATGGTGATTCAGCCGACCCTGGCTAGCCGCTCGAGCTCATGCATCGCCTTGATGCGTCATTACAATTTTGGTTCGTGAGATTTTTGATTACATTGCATTTGGGGTGATAGGGAGAAGGTAAAGACTGGGTGGGTTTGTAATGAGGGATGGCGGAGATGCTCGGATAATTTCGATCGATCTTCCTTACAGGTAAGTCGATTGATCTTGTAATTATCCTTCGCATCTCCGCCATCCCTCATTATACTTTGTAGATGTTTAAAGTATTTGCGATGTAATCTACATTAACTGAAAACTGCGAGTTTTCTGTAGTCCTAGATTTGTAAGGCCCTTTTTATAAACTAAAATTCAAATTTATAACCATTAGATTTAATAACACACATCATGAAGGTACATATATCATGTTTAACGCTTAACTGATATTAACCTTTAACTTATTTTTAATACTATACCAATATTCGTATGTAATATGATAACAAGTTGGTAAGTAAGTTATAATAATTCTAGCTTAATATTTATATGATTCCTTAGAGTTTATGGTTCAATAAACAAGATGCCAATCCAGTGGGATTACCCACGCCAAGTTTTTTATAGAATTTCGAGAATACTTTTGATTTTTCTGTCGAGCCAGCTGTCTTCTGAATGGTTTGTAATGTAACTCCCATTCTTTGAGCTGCTGAAGTTGCCCCGTGTCGCGTGCTGTGTGCCCCAAAGATTTCCGTGTTTATACTGCTGGCTTTTAGTATTAACTTGACCCATCTGCTAATGGTTTGACTGTTGTCTGGGTGATAGGGCTTTTTGTGAGTGAGTATTACCTTTTGTTTGGTTTTGCTACTTGTGGTATCGACTGCATCTGCAAATGCAACGATCTATTAGCATATTTACAGTATCTGTGAATGCCGTAATTTCTGTTTTTGAACAAAAAAATAGGTATGTTCACTAGCTGCAACTGCAATTGCAGACAGTGGAGGGTACGATCGATTGTATCTGCTAATACAACGAACTATTTACCTTTTATTGACTGGTAGCACCCTTTTTCCTTTTATGCGTTCTATGTAAGTCTCTAATAGTGTGACTATACATAGTTCAGGTTGATTAATAAAATAAAGTAATATCAAACTAGGTTGAAGCCTGCTTAAGCCACTTGCTTTTATTTTATCCGGAAATCTGATTTCAATTATGTATTCATATTTAAAAATATTGTCTATTTTTACTTCCGGGTTGTCCGTGATTTGTGTGCCGTTATTAGCATTAAGAGTGTTACTAGCTTTAAAGTTAGATTTGTAGATTTAAGAATTCGTGAGGGTACATGCACTTTAAGCGCTGTAGAACTGGGTAGGAATCCCAAGTATTTTGATTTTGGGGGTCTTATGTTAAATGTTCCATTGAGAAAACTTTTTATAACCGCTTCGTCTTTTGTTTGAGTAGGATGACTCCGAAGACAATTGAATATTTAGGAGCTCAAGAATAAGTTTACGGTTTTATTATATATTTGTTGGCGCTTAGAAAAACAGAAATTCCCCTATTTATTGTAAGTATTTCCGTATTGTTTGAGGGCGCTATCTGTCAATGAAGAAATAATCACTTTTATCGCTTCATTAGGTACGCTTTGTTATAGAATAGCTCTCCTGACAATGAGGAAGTTTCATCAATTTTTTTATTTATTTTTTTATTTTTTTTATTTTTTTATTACTGCTGATTTCGATAGCCCATGAAAAATAAGTAAACATATGTTTTTTCTTTTTTCCCTAAGCCGAAAAATGAGGCAGATACAACGCCTTGAGATGTGCTTATGACGTCATAATACACATGAATTGTTACGTCACACCATGCATGGTATATCTATATATACAAAACTAAAAACTGGTATAGCTCTTGTAATATTCATCTTTAGCGGAAATAAAAAAATACGTATCGATTTTTTTTTTTTTTTAAATTTTTTTTTTATTTTTATTTTTTTTTTATTTTATTTATTTATTTATTTTTTTTTACGGTTCTATAGTTTGCAATAAAAAATAATCAGTTTAATTTCTCAGGAAACTTCGTAATTTCCCTACAGCTAGAGAAATTTTCTTCCACAATGGTTGTTTCTCTCCGCCAGGAGATGTGAGTAAGTATTTTTCAGGGTAAAGATAATAGACTGTTCTGCCAGTAGGTCCCTTTTCTCTTGTATAAACCCCAAAAGTGAGCATGGTTGAGGGGGAATAACTACGCTTTTTTTTATATAAAACCTAAATCTTGTAATGTTTATGTAATTTTATTTATACTTTTAAGCAATTCTCTTTTGAATTACCAATAACTAGCCAATTGTCTAAGTAGAGTACAGTTTTTATACCCTTTAATTTTACATATCTTACAACTGGTTTCAGTTTTGTGAAAAGATATGGAGCTGTACATAAACCAAATGAAACACAATTAAATTGGTATAGTACGTTGCAAAAAACGAATCTTAACAACTTTTTTTGACTACTGCGCATAGGGATAAGGAAACATGCATCTTTAAGAGATCAGTTTTCTCCAAGAATGCGTATTTTGAAATTAAATTTTTTGCCGTCCTATGTAGTCTTCTACTTTGCTAACCGGAGTGGTGTCCTATTGAAAGGGATTTTATAATCCTGTACCCACTCTATTATTGAACTGTTTACCTTTTTTCTCTGCTAATTTTGAACGTATAATTCTAGTTCAGACGGTTGGCTAATTAAATAACTGAAAGGGAGGGCTAAGGCACTAATCCCACGGACTATAGTTGTTTCTGTAATTGATACAGTAGTTGTCTTGGCAGGATTTAGTACTCTCTTCGAGATTTAATTTTGATGGTCTGAGGACATTGCAGTTGGCAGCTGGTGGATACTTCTCTATCATACTGATTTTTTTTTTTTTTTTAATCTTTAGTCCTTTTAATAAGTAATTGTCCCATCTAAACTATCTGAGTATGTAGTTCTGGCCTCGCAGGTGTGATTTCGTCGTTTTTTTTTTTTTTTAATCCTACACCTACACAGCTAGGTGGTCGTTACTTTGTTCAGGACCATCTGGTGCTTCTGATGTTGGTAAGTCTTGATAGTCTTGATTTGGCTAAGTTATTTCCTCAGCTAGCGTGAGAGGATCTTCTAATGCATTTGCAAATGCAAAAGAGTTTCCTTGGTTTTGCTACTTATGATATCGATTGCATCTGCAAATGCAACGATCTGTTAGCCTATTTACAGCATCTGCCAATGCTGCAATTTCTGTTTTTGAACAGAAAAATAGGTTCATGAATATGTTCACTATCTGCAACTGCAATTGTAGACAGTGGGTACGATCGATTGTATCTGCTAATACAACGAACTATTCACCTTTTTCCTTGCTGCTTAACCCTGGTTATGCTTTCGACTGCATCTGCAAATGCAACGATTTTTTAGCATATTTACAGTATCTGCAAATACTGTAATTTCTGTTTTGAATAGAAACCAAGAGTGTAATAATTCGCTACCTCCAATGCAATGATTTTATGTAAGAGGGTTGCAATAGTATGGTGGTTATTTGTTTTTGTATCTGCAAATACATAGCACTATACCGTTTTATTTTTGTCAGTACATATATCCTTTACATCGGCAAATGTAGGGATATAGTGTGTGCCTCTAACTACTTTTACATAATATACCTACTGGGGTGGAGGCTGTTGGGGGCCCTTCACATCTGCAAATGTGAAGGCCAATTTTAGTTAAAGTTATTCGCATCTGCAAATGCGAATTTGTAAATAGGTATTATTATTATTTATTAACATCTCCTGCAAGCAATGTTTACTCCAATTTTTTCCCTCACCGAACGGCTCATGTCAACACGAATTGTTTAAAAATAATGCGTTCCGGTATTACATTGCTTCGACAAAGCCGAACGATAACATTCCGTCTTTTTCCCTTAATTTTGGGTTAGTTTTGGTTAGCACTTGGTTAGTTCTTGTTGATTGAGCCTCCGTTGCGAGCAAAGCCAACGGAGGGCCATGCAAGCTATAATAATACCCAACTTGGGATTTAGTCCCTCGTAAATTATGCGTCAGCTTGCCTTTGTGGCTAGTTTGTAGAGGTTAATTTCGTGAGAAAAGGACACTCTACGACTTACTCAAAATTTTAATTTTTTATTTTATTTTATTTATTTATTTATTTATTTTTTTAAATATTTGTTAATACAGTAATAGCAATAATTACAATATACATAGTCCTTATTCCTCTAGACAGTGTTTTTGAACACTGGTATTGAGGATAATTGCATTTTAGTAATAATAACAGTATGATTTCCTCCTATAAACTCTCTAGTATTGTGGCTATGAATATCCCTTGAAAATATTATGATAATATTTTAATTTTGAGTTTTATTTATTATCCTGTAAATAAGTTTATTCTGTTCAAATTTTAATACCTTATGTAATTGCCATACTCTTAAATTTTCATATAGATCTGCAGTATGAGTCAGTGGATCATAATTAAATATAACTTTGTTTTTTGTTTTGCAATATTTGCATCGAATCGAATTGTAGTTTATAGTCCCACATGTGCCCCATACGGGGATCAAATATCGAAAAACGAATGATACGAAGGCATTATAACCATTTGTTTCTATTTTTATATTCCTTTATATGGTATAAACGTTTTATTCTATGTAAAACATTAATAAATGTGCAGGCCGACCGGTATATATTTCCTCCTTTTGATTGTGTTATGTAAACACTTTTTGTGATTGAATAGTCTATTTCTTTGGTAGGATGTACGATTACACGCGATTACTAGAGAACGGTTCGAATAGCTCGTATCGTTAACTGTTGCTTATTACTTATATTCATTTCGATATAATATATTTCAATTCCGAATATATTGTTTGATTCTGTGTAATTGTGCAAAGACGACAAATAAATGTAACAATGTTTTGTCATGCCCTCGTATATAAATAACAGTTTGTTAGTATGATTCAAATCGCAGTGAGCACATATAATTTCTGTTTACTGCTTCATTCGCATTTTTGACTGTAACCCGTTCGCACTCTATTTTATTCTAATAAGTATAGTTAGTTTTAGAAGTTTGAGAGTATTTTCCATTTCAATTTTATTAAGTAAAAAAAATAAGGGTTACAAGTGTCATATTTATTCATAATACTCAGTTTAGTATTATACACATTTAGTTTGCTTTTATACAAGAGATTCTGTTTTTATATATTTGAGATAACCAGGTATTTATGTATATTTGAAATTTTGGCATATAATCTTATATGGACTCACCCCCTGATTCGCTTCTCCCGATGCATATTGGCCCCTTTTTTCGCCTCCTTTGCGACCAAGACGTATCACTAACACTTCACTATTCTAGAAATACGATTCCTAGGCATTTTTCTTCTTAAAACCCAAAGAAAGAACCGATTTACGGATTCTTGCTAGTCACCGACCGGTACAAAATTGTAATGACGCATCAAGGCGATGCATGAGCTCGAGCGGCTAGCCAGGGTCGGCTGAATCACCATGTTTTTAGATAACTTCTTTAAAAATTGTACCGATTGGGAAAAAGTTGTATACTACAAAGTATAATGAGGGATGGCGGAGATGCGAAGGATAATTGTTATTATTTAGGTAAATAGACTATCGTTATGTTATGTGTATATATTGTTTTGTTTGTATGTTATATAAATAAGTTAATGTTTATGTGTTAAAATGGGAAAAAGACGGCAGAGTTGTGCAGCTAGTTAGTTTGTGTATTTAAACTTTATATTGATCATAAGGTATGCGAATCGGTTCAAATGACTAAAATAAATTGGAACTAAAGCGGGGTTCTGACTTGTCAGTTTCGCTGAAGCACTTTGACTGATTCAGTGATACTGAACAAATAATGAACGTGAGAACACGTTTTCATTAAAAATGATCAGTATATTTATACTTTCAGTTAAAGTGAGAACTAGTTCTGCTTTTATTCATTTTGGCTGATCATTATCTAATAATGAATACAAACTGAAGTGTGAGAACATAACATGTTAAGTGAGTAGTTTAGTTTTGAGGTTAGACATATTATTTGAGAGTAAATATCGTTAATCAGAATGGTTTTTCGATGGCGTGATGAACACACCGATGCTTTTTTGGACAATTCTGATTTATCAAAATATTTTGTAATTCATTTGCTAATTGTAAACATACTTCGCAAACAACTAGTTTCAATTTTGTGTTTGGCATTTTATGTCGAGATCACTGATAGAATTGTCCGGACCAGCTGATGTATTCAGCAAAACATGAAACGTGTGAACAAAGCGGCATTTAATAATGAATCAGTTAAAATGATTCATTCAAACTGATAAGTCAGCAGCATTTAAAGATCCTTTACAGGCGTAGCCGACTATATCAAAATCGGCCTCTCCTATTGATCGACCCATCTCGTATTACAATATGTCTTCGTGATGCAATCAATTTGTCGCAAGAACTCTTGTGGTGTAGAGGTTTAGATAGTTGGGTCTCACCTAGACGGCACGGTTTCGAACCCCGTTGCTTCTTTTATTTCTTTTTTTAAGATTATGTTTCTAAACAGTTTTTTTTTTCTTGATTTTGGGTATGTCTTGGGTTAGCACCTGGTTAGTTTCCTTTTCTTGAGCCCCCGTAGCGAGCGGAGGGCCATGCGAATCGACCAATAGGAGAGGCCGATTTTGATATAGTCGGCTACGCCTGTAAAGGACCTTTAAATGTCAGACCCCCCTTTATTCATTTTGGCTGATCATTATCTAATAATGAATACAAACTGAAGTGTGAGAACATTTAGTGATTTGTTTAATTTTGAGGTCAGACATATTTGAGCGCAAATATCGTTAATCAGAATGGTTTTTCGATGGCGTGATGAACAAACCGATGCATTTTGGATAATTCTGATTGATCAAAATATTTTATAATTCATTTGCTAATTGAAAACATACTTCGCAAACAACTGGTTTCAATTTTGTTTTTGGCATTTTATGTCTACGCGAACGTGATCACTGATAGAATCGTCCGGACCATCTGATGTATTCAGTAAAACATGAAACGTGTGAACTAAGCGGCATTTATTCTTATTTTCATTAATAATGAATCAGTTAAAATGATTCATTCAAACCATATCAAGTCAGAACCCCCCTTAACCGAAAGTTAATTGAACGACTAACCAAAGCTAGCCAAAAGTAACCATAAGCACCAAAACAGGCTAAAACGTATCGGAACAGGTACAAAAATTTAAGTAAGTTAAAACTAACCAAGACGAAACGAATTTAAGCGACTAACCAAAAACATTAAATTTGATTATAACATATCGGAACCGATTCAAATAACTAAAATAAATTTGAACTAACCAAAAGTAACGAATAGCACCAACACGCGCTAAAACGTATCGGAACAGATTAAAAATGTTAAAGTAAATTAAAACTAACCCAAATTAACCGAATATTTGCAAGTAACCAAAGACATTAAAATTAGTTATAACGTATCGGAACCGGTTCCAATGACTAAAATAAATTAAAATTAACTGAAATTAACCGAAAGTTGATTGAACGAAAGTAAGTTGAAACTAAACAAAACTAACCGAACTTTGAGGATAACTAAAATTAACCAAACACATTTAAATTGGTTATAACGTATCGGAACCGGTTCAAATGACTAAAATAAATTGGAACTAAGTGAGTTACCGAAAGTTGACTGAACGTCTAACCAAAAGTAACTAAAACCACCAAAACGGTCTAATACGTATCGGAACAGATTAAATTAGCCGAATTTTCGCGACTAACCAAAAGTATACAAAAACTTTAAAATTGGTTATAACGTATCGGAGCCGGTTCAAATGATTTAAATAAATTAAAACTAACTGAAATTAACCGAAAGTCGATTGAACAACTAACCAAAAGTAACCAAAAAGGGCTAAAACGTATCGTAACAGATCAAAAATATTAAAGTAAGTTGAAAGTAACCCAAATTAACCGAATTTTGGCGACTAACTTAAATTAACTAAAAACATTTAAATTGGTTATAACGTATGGGAACCGGTTCAAATGACTGAAATAAATTAAAACTAACTGAAACTAACCGAATGTCGATTGAACGACTAACCAAAAGCACCAAAAAGGGCTAAAACGTATCGTAACAGATTAAAAGTATTAAAGTAAGTTGAAACTAACCGAAATTAACCGAATTTTGGCGACTAACTTAAATTAATTAAAAACATTTAAATTGATTATATCGTATCGGAACCGGTTCAAATAACTAAAATAAATTGGAACTAATTGAAAGTAACCAAAATTTGATTGGAAGACTAACCAAAACAAACCAAAAATAACTAAAAGTACCAAACCGGGCTAAGACGTATCGGAATAGTTTAAAAATATTGAAGTAAGTTAAAACTAACTGAGATTAACTCAATTTTGGCGACTAACCTAAACACTAAAATTGGTAATAATCTATCGGAACCGAAAGTAATCGAAAGTTGATTGAACGATCCAATTAATGTATCGGAACCGGTTCAAATGACTAAAATAAATTAACACTAAACGAAAGCTGATTGAACTAACCCAAACTAATCAAAAGTAACAAGCACCAAAACGGACTAAAACGTATCGGAATAGGTTACAAAATTTAAAGAGCACAAAAATAATCGAAAATTAATAATATGGAAACATTCATAAAATATATATGTATACACATTTTATAGAAATAACATGTTCTAATTTTTTTATTAGTCTTACAACCATATCATCATTTAGCCATGTTGATTTTAGTTTGACAATATTTTTGAATTATATTTCAATATAAAAGGTCTCAAAAGAGCGGGACATATTTTCCGATTTTTGAATTCTTCTAAAAATTCTAGATATATTTCATGTAGCATGTCGAGTAGCATTCCTTACATTTAAATGCAACTGATTTCAAACAGTAACTTTGAAACTGTTGTAACTTTACACCCCTGTAGAATTTGATCGGTTTAACTTAGATCAAAACGATTTGCATCTTCTTATCTTAGTTATTTAGTATCTATCTAGAGATACCAAATTTTCAGTTTGGTGGGGAGTACTTTCCAGTTTGTGGTTATGTGGAAGACAAGAAAGTGCAAAACATTTCGTTTGACAATAAACAGTTCGGATTCTACAATAAAGGTGCAAGTCTCAAAAACATTGTTTTTGTTGGTTGTTTTTCGTAAAAGTCGATCGTTATCCAGATATATCCATTATTTCAGATTTCAGCAGCACCTTGATAACATTGTGATTCGCAGTAACTTTTTTGGTTTTAAAGATATCAAGGTAAACAAAAAAGCAAAATGTAGGGGGGGGGGGTAGCAAAGTTTTTTTCTAGGTTACATATAAAACAAAACACTAACAATTTTCTGACATATAAGCCTACTCTATATATTTTTTTTAAATAGAACACCCTGTATATTACTACATTTTTGGACTCTCTAGTGAAATCTAAACACATTTCGTGTATAATATCCTATACCTATCTTTAGCTATATTTTAACGTTAAAAAGATGTCAGTAAAAAACGGTGCCGTCCCCAATGAAGAATCAAAAACTGCTTTCAGTATGTTGAGCATTTATTTTCCAGGCCCGGGAAAGAAACTGAAAACTGTTGAATTTTTGGATTTAGTCAGTATGGAATTGTCAGTTTAATTGGTAAACCCATGTTCTAACATTCTTTTGCTTTTACTCATATTTGCTGAATGCCTTAGCATTAAAACACCATTGGTATTCGCCCCAATTGTCTATGATATGAATCGGAACATAAGGGCAAGTTCACATAGTAACATATTACCATGTTATTAAAATATTTGAGATAATTTGTAATGTTCTATAGCTGTTGTGTGTAGTGTGTCATTCAATATGTTATGTTTTAGATATTGCAACAAAAGTTTGATGAAGATAGACAATCGCACCAAGGTCTCGAAGATATGATTCTAAAAGAACATGTAGAGGGCGATATAATAGCTACGGATGCATTATTATGGTTGAGAAGTTACGTTTTTTAATGGATAGCCATTATCAATACATAACTATGGGCTGATAAGACTTATTTTTTGTCATTAAGATAATATTTTATAGGATGATTATTTAATATACTTAAATTTAATTCCACTTCAGAGGAATAAGTATGGTAAGTAACTCAGTAAATAAGTTTTATCACTTCCCTGTTAATGTTTTGTGTATTAAAAATCGAGATTATAATAACTCACACACATAACTGACATAGAAAATAAGACAAATATATTATTTATGTATGTTAGGAATTATTATATTAAGACATACCTACATAAGAAAAAGTATTTTCATTATAAGTAACTGATAAGTAGAAAGCTCAACTCAATACTTAGGTATAATATACTCGGGATAAACTTCATTGTGTAGTTAAGCAACAAAATACAATAAATACAATATTTATGTAGTCTTTTATTTTTGAAGGATCATAATTTGAATTTGGTTAATTACTATATGTATATTAATTAGCAACATCGTCAAAAGCCAGAACATTAAATGGTGAAAATAAATTTGTGATACAATGACTGGCTTTTTGATTAAAGTAATATTTGTTTCAGAAACTCAAATTTCCTTAGTACATTATTTCATTGTCTCATTATTGATACTGAAAGCGGGAGGTTATCCCAAGATTTAACTCCTTTTGTAAAGAAGGCATATTCAGGAAACTTTACAGCAGAAACGTGAATGGTTAGGAAAACAATTATTTAATGTGAGTATCAACCAAATAGATTTTTTTCCTTCTGTTTCAATCTTTCCCTTTGAAATACTGACCAAGAACATTATTCGAATAAAAATTAGTTATTGCATATCTACCAATTCACTTTAATAAAATACAGTCAATTGAAATTTAATTGTTCGTCATTTCGGTTTGTACTATATCACGAATAATCATTCGTTTGTCAACAAAGTGAGCAAATTCTAATCTAAAAAACATGTCTAGTGATTTTATTATTATTAGCCCAAATAATCGGCACTGGTTAAGGGTCAGAATATTGCTGATACCAATTATTGGTTTATGTGCTGAAGCACAAGAAATCACAAAATATATAATTTTTATTTAGAAACCTCAGTTAATTTTTTACACAGGTTTTGTCAAGATTTGTTCCAAGCAGAAAGAACCTATTCTATACCCTGGCTTTGCAGAGACATCATAAAGATAAGCAAGTTCTTCGTGATATGAGGCAATACCATCAGAGAATGTCGGCTTGTGTGGTTCGTCTTACTCAATTTTATACATCGACTTGAGAATTATGATTTTATAATCAATAATAATTTATTAATATATGCCAACGTTCGCAACGTGAACATCGGACAAAGCGATTTCTGTTTTTATTGAGATTTTGGCCTTTTAATCCAAAATTAATTAACCCGAGTCATATCAAAGTGTACAGAAAGTTCTGCTGATTGTATCAATCGTATAGTGAGCATTGTGATAGCATTGTTGTTCACGAAAATTAAGTTAAACGATTCTAAAAGTGAGCAAGAATAAAAGTAAATAACAACCGAAAAACGTTGGGCATTATCAGATAAGGCGAGCGTCCAAGGGAATTCCACTGAGGAGTTTTCGCATATACAAATTATTAACTGCCGCTCTCCCCTTTCAGTGACGTTATTCTGAAAGGATGCAACGATCTTTTAAATGTTGTAAAAACAAGGAGTTCACAAATTTCTGTTGCAGTGTTTTCCATCCTAGTTGTTTGGATCGATTAAATGAGGTGCCAAAATAAGCAAACTCGATCACTGTGCGCTGAAATTAACGTACTCAAAAAAAGTGAGGCGGATCTTAGGGAGAGACTAAAATCTGCCAGTAATATTGAACAAAGCCTAAAGCAAAACATCGAGCAATTGAGAAAAATGACAATAACTATTAAAGCTCTGGAACAGACAAGTCATACGAGTACCTTGGACATTAAGATTGTTGAATTACATAAGCAGAATGAAAAGCTAAAGGAAGAAGTTTCAACAGTCAACGAAAAATACCAATTACTTAAGAATCAGTTGAACGAGCTAAATGTATTGAACAGAAAACATGGTTGAAACAATTCGTACTCTGGAAAGTGATAATTTAGTGGTCGAGACGGAATTGTTTAAGCTGAGAGCCAAGTATAACTCTCCAATCACATCTCAGAAAAACCATAATGGCTATTCTAAAAGGGTAAGAAATCCCCAGTTAGCTTTAATTGGTGATTATCACAGTATAAAGGGTTGTGCTGGCTTGATAAAAAATTCAGTCCAGTTGTGATATAAATTGCCAGTATAAACCAGTACACCAGGTTATTATGGGAATTCTGTATTATAATCTCAAACCCAAAGCTCAAGTTACTTTCAACCTCTCGTGTCTTTCTACATCGGCCAACTACCTTCTTGAGTTATAGAACCTGAAAGAGCACAGATCATTATGTGATAATACATTATGTATATCCAAAAAAACACTCCCAAAACTGTTTTCCTCTTAATATTTTGACGTTTGTCACAATCCATGATGCAAATGTCCTTTAAGATATTTATATGCCACTTTGGTATTATTTCCTCATAATGCCTAAGATATGAGATATATAAAAATAACCATAACGTCCGGGGCGATATGGACTCATAAGGCCCTACCATACCGTTTTCTTATAAACGTCAAACCGGACAAATCATAAATAAGTCAAACTGTCATGGATACCATATACGCTTGCTTACAAGGTAAAATGAAAACCAACCCATATCTATCCCAGATTGTCCCTCGCCGGGCGTAATCATCTTAGAAACGCCCTTGGTATATGAATATTGTAGTCGACTGCATCTCAAGAGAGATCATGAAAAGAAATTTATTTCGCTATTTCTCAGATTGTTGATGGAATTTTTTAAGAGAATTATTATCTACAAGTCTATGATTAGAATTATATACGTAAAAAAATATTGCATATATGGAAAAAATTGAAGCAATAGTAGACCATGAAATGTATTCCAATGAATGTCACATGCGTCAAATTACATCCGCAATCCGAGAAGGAAATCGCCGTCAACTCAATTGTTCGTGCTTCAATTTTAAACACTGATGACTGAACGCTTGTGTTGTGATTGTAACTAAATGACATTTCGTTTTTATATTTTATTCAGATTAATTTGAGTTTGATCTGCGGCCGAACTATGTAACTGTTCCTTATTGTTATTTTGGCTAGATTTAATTTATTCTAATTTAACTTGTTCCTGCTATTACACTTATCCATGAAGTGCACGTTATATCACATTATAAATTGTTGTCAGCGTCGCCTACTAATATTTGAAATAAAACTCACGAAAACAAAACTATATAAAATATATCACCCTAAAGTTATTCAAAAACTGTACATACAAATTCAATATCCCTAATATATTTTTGGCACTATATCTTATATTAATGTTTCATATTAAAGAGGTGTATAAACCCTTCCTACTTGTATGCAGCCTGTGGCACTGTATGCTTAAAAAATTTGTACAGTTATGCCAATATCCATATTAATTGTTTTCTTGGTTAACTCTGTTCGGTTAAAGCACCCACATAAGTGTGATTCCATCATTTTAAATGACGTTGAAAGTTATGCTTGTTCCTAGAAGCATATTCGCATTCTTGACACTGAAAAAAATTGATGACTTGTGCCTGCCGATGTTTATCCATGTGTCCTATAATATTATATTCTAAAATATATTTCCTTTCAGTTTTAAATCCGCAAATATCACAACAGAAGTGACTGCGTCTATGCGCTCGATATTTGTTCTGGCTTACGCTAGTCAAAGGACACATATGACAATAATATGTTTTGGGCTTTGGCTAAAGATTTGGCCCAAGATGCTTAGTAACAATATGACGTTTTAAGGCGCTTTTACCTTGGTATGTATAGTCACAATCGTGACATCGGAATAAATCAGCATGTACATGAAAACCAAAAATATGTTTTTTTAATGCATACCTATCAGATAATTGTGCATTGCATATCTTACAGCAGAACACTTCTCGCTTTCTTTTTGCCTTAGGTTGTTGATGTGTCCTCATATGCACAACCAATATTTTTCGTCTGTTGGCTTGGTAGTTACATTGATAACATTGGTATATTTGTGTTTCTTCCACGGATCTGTGATGACTCAGCATATGCTCTCTGAGACTATGTCGATATTTTGTTGCAAAAATGCATAATTTACAGAAATACAATTCTCTTGCAAAGGGTTCAGCAATTTTATGGGTTCTCTGAATATGAATACGGAGTGCATTTTTATGCGGAGCAAGATATCTACAATAACTACATTTTATAATATCGGTAGTACCTTCAACGATCAAAGATTGTTTAACATAGTGAGAATTAGTAAGTGCCCCCTTGGCAAGGTGGACTGCCATATGCTCTTTATAAACAGTCCTACTTACACTAGTAAAATTACATTCCGAGCACTTCCAGGCTTTTGCTTCCTCATCTGGCAGATGCCAACGTCTCAAATGTATTTGGATACTACATGCGAATCTGGACTTGAAAGGACAATGAGGGCAAAGTAGATCAGGTTCTTTTTTATGTTTTTCTTTATGGCGTTTTAGACTACATTCGTAACGAGTCGTATAATCGCATTCGATACACTTCAAGACATTGTGAAGGCGAAATCCATGACGACCACTGTGATGTTTTGAAAGCGCGACGAATGACCAGGTTTTATACGGACACGTCGGACATGAATACCTAAAAGAAAATCCGAATTAGTTAATTTATTTCATTCACGGAACCTGAAATGAGGATTGGTAATTGAGGATAATAAAAACCTAATATTGATTTCGCACCGATTCAAATACAATTAAAAAGTTACTATGCGCTGACAATCATTGTTACTTAATGATTTTCAGGATTTGTCCAAACTTGAAAACCAGTCCAACAAAATGGTAGATCAACTAAGGCGATTTCATAGAAATACACGCTAATTTTAGGAATTCTAGATATGTAGTCATACTAAAACAGACGCAAATCCGAGAGTGGTTGGCAATAAAAGAATTAATGCTTTTAATTTGTTTCTCATTATTGTGCCGCGTTCTTCAATTTCCGTCTTTAAAAAAATATAATATTTACTTTAGTATGAGTGCATATTTCGGAATTATTAAAATTAGCATTAGTGAATCTGCTGGCTCTGTAAGATACTATTGTTACCCATTAAGTAGTCACGATCGGTCAACGCCACATCTATATACATGGTGACCTAAAAAGTATGGTCAGTAGTTTAGGATTATGTATAATGGATAAAAAGAAAGTCGAACTTCATATACCTTTTCGTTCTATGACTTCCTACAGTACAACATAATACCAAAACAGAATTTACACACTTGACGCACGTTTCGCTAATCACGTTAGCCATCTCAGAGATTAGTTTTAATCATCTCCTGATAATGCTAACTTCCTTACTTCAAGTTAGGTGACTCTTCTCACAGAGTTATTAGCACTTAAATATATCAATTATAATACGATATACGATCTTCAAATTAAAATATAAAGTAATATTAGGATTAGGATCTCATATTCCAGCCAGATTGTGAGCTCTCGCCAGTCTGATCATTTTGACTTTTCCATGATAACCTACTTCTTTGTACTATATTGTTGTGGAGGATTCATCTGTGTGGTCTTTTTCTCCACCACTATCTTATTGAAAATTTCAATATAGACCGTCTTTGGTCCTGTCCCTAGGTGTAAATTACATAAGGGCTAATTTAGTGACCTTAAAGATTGAAAACCTGAAAATACTTGACTTTTGGATGAACCACTCTTTACTGTTGCTATTCTGAACGTTTTAATCGTATTTCTGGCCAGTTTAATTTTTAAGATTTCTGGCTTTTGACAACAGAGGCAGATTTGTTCCTCTAAACGTAAAGTACTTTCATGTTTTTAAGCTTCGTTAGTCACTCAATTAGCACTTGTGTAAGTTACATTCTGGGTACCACCACCGAAAAATGTATGTATTGCGACTTCGACTGCAGTAGAAAAAAGATAACAAAATTCCCCTACAGAAACCTACTAGCATTGGACAGAGGAGTAATCAGAGTAGACTTAAATATATGTGGTTGTCAAACGGTTTAACAAAGTTAGAAACACAATTTTGAGCAAAGGCGATGAAATCAATAAATTCAGACGTATTTTCCAACAGCACAGAGGATTATTGTAACTTTACGTTTTCAGCATAATTTCAGTACGAATCGTATCGGTTAACATATAACTGTAGCTATTTTAACTAATACACCTATGACATTATATTTTCGTATGAGGAATCTTATAGACAATCGACAACATGGCTTTATGAAGGGCAGATCTACTACATCTAATCTTATTCCAATCACATAATTTATATCAGATACTATAAATAATAACGCACAAGTGGACGTTGTCTATACCGATTTTTCGAAAGCTTTCGATCGCCTTGATCACAGTATCTTAACAGCCAATCTCTCTGACCAATTTGGTCTCCCAACTCGTGTGGTTAGTCTCAAGGTTAGTCTTATATCTTCCTATCTCTCTGGACGTCCACAATATGTAGAGTGCCTTGGTCATAGTTCGAGT
This sequence comes from Pissodes strobi, assembly GCA_016904865.1. Taxonomy (NCBI): domain Eukaryota; kingdom Metazoa; phylum Arthropoda; class Insecta; order Coleoptera; family Curculionidae; genus Pissodes; species Pissodes strobi. Next base: position 129,976 of record MU182419.1, on the reverse strand, counting down.
GAAATTATAGCTCCTTCAGGTGTACCGCAGGGTTCCATTTTGGGACCTCTGCTGTTTAACTCTTTTATTAATAATATCTTCAAGGATCTTGAGGTACATAGCTTTTTGTACTGTGACGATATGAAATTATACTGTAGAGTTGATTCAATTAAACACTGTATAAAGCCACAAAAGGCCATCGATTTAGTTAATGAATGGTGCAAAAAAAAATAATTTACCTTTGAATGCTTCAAAATGTAGTGTTGATTCCTACTAGTTAAAGAAAAACTTTCTGACTTATCACTATAAAATTGAAAATGAGTTCCTACCGAGGTCAACTGAGTTTAAGGATCTGGAAGTAATATTTGACAGTTCATTTTCATTTAACCTTCACATTGAAGATATTATAAAGAGAAGTTATGGAATGCTTGGCTTTGTTATCAGAAACTCTCAAACCTTTGATAGTATAGCTTGTATTAAACTCTTGTACATTTCATATGCTCGTTCCACTTTAGAATATTCTTCTCAGGTATGTTCGCCCTATTATCATAACCATATTCAAGAGCTTGAAAATACACAACGCAAGTTTCTCAAATATCTGTGGTTGAACTCCGATGGAGTATACCCGAAGGCATATTTGTAAACAGGAGACGTGTTATCCATTAGATTAATTCCGCCAATGCCCGAAGAACATTTCATATTTAGAAGACGAGTCCGCCCAAGAGTGCCTGATACATCTGCTGTTTACATAGCCTCTGAATAGTTCCTGAGGTTCTTTTTTTAAATAAATATTAACTGTGTGAAATAATGAATAAAGAAGATAAAATAATGAATTGCAAAAAAGTTTTTTCAATCCACTTGCAACCGTGTCTCAAGGAATTTATTTTAATTTGTTTTGGAAAAATTTCACCATATAGTTTTCGCCATGTATTGTTTAAAATTAAAACAAAAATAATAATTAAATAGTAAAGTATCTACCTACCATAGTATTATACGACTGTTATTAATTGTTCAGAATAATAATTAATTTATGTTTAATAAAACGTATTTGAAAGAAAGTATATGTCATTACGCATGGAGTTGCCCTCTAATATAGTTAAATAATGTGGGCTCGTTTTCATTTTGGGTACATGTAGGTATACACAAAACTAAATTCATACCTTGATGCTAATTGACCGATCTGCTATATTTCTTTCTGTTTCTGCGCAAAGTAAGATTGCCGTTTTCGAAAGATTACTGCACTCCGTTACGCGTCGCGCAGTAACATTCTTTCTTAGGCGGCAATCCATTACTTTGCGCTCTAAATACACAAATAACTATTTTCTACAGCCGCGCGCAAAATAACTAATTACTAAATTGAAATGAAATCGCAAAATCGACGAATGCCTTGGATCCTTATTTTGCGGTCTAGCGCGAACATGGAAAAGAAAATTCTAATTTTTTCCGTCTAGCGTGCTATGAATCAATACCTCCTTCAACTAGGCCAACTAGCTGATATTGAAATTAGCAGTGACGTCATGAAAAGTGGTCCATACTTTTTTGCCATAAGAAAAGCATTAAGAGGAGCCAAGAGGTGCCCAGTAAAAGTATTGTTTATTTTATCGCGCCTACTTCCGTATTTAACGTTGATTGCCACGCTGGGCGACTGGAATGTCAATTCCCATCTCGACGTCATGTATCCGGTGCTGCCAGATTGGGCGCTTTATCACAATTTGAGCTACTTGCTATTTGCCACTAATTATTTTTCAAAGAAACGTTAAATATTCGTCTTGGATTCCAAGATTACAATTAACAATATATTAGATACTTAATGTAAAAGTTTGCTTTGGTATATTATAGTATAGTTATATTAAATATAAATAAATATTTAAAATCCGAAAAGTAAATATATAAAAACCGAAAAGTGAAGCAATAACGGAATCAAAACCTTTAAGAAAATAAACGTTGCTAACCAATAACCTAATTATTTTGTATAAATATTTGGTTCCATTTAAAAACATAATTTCAAATGTCATTCAACAAATGCTGTAAAAATTAAAGTCCAACTAAATATACGTTAATAGTTTACATCCCAAATAATGTATGAAACTAACTCTAAATCTGGCAACACTGCCTCAGTGCCTTCTGTCAGTTGGCGTAATGGCGTACTTTCAACCGGCTTCTTAGTTATTGTTTTGTTCGATTTTGATTGTGTTTCTGTTAATTTCTTTACACTTTCGTGTGTGTAAATTTATGTGAACAATGATGTGCGGTGGAAACTCGCCGAAAAGATCTACAGTTCATGTTTTTAGCCTCGTTTTTAGCTTTCCAAAATGTTTGGAGTTGACCTGTTGCGTTCGTGTAATAAGAGTTTATTTTGTTCTTGTTCAATGTGGTCAGCAAGTTTATAAAACTTGTTCCTGTTAGCTAATTTTGGAGTAAGTAATATTTAGTGTAATTATGCCTCATAAAGGCTGTAATGCAATGTTTGCTATATGCCCTCAGTGGTCAAAAAACTTCAAGAACTAAAACGAGACAAAATATTAAAACATGGATATTCCCGTAGTTTAAAGGCCCTTTTTCCATCATTTATAGAAAAGCAAAATGTTAAATTAGCTCTCAAAATATTTAATCATTTTATTATAGAGGCTCTGAAAGGTTTTGTCTCGGGTGTTCTTAGATAGATAGATAGATAGATAGATAGATATTTATTTGATTCCGAGCACTACAAAGTTACAGTAGAAAGGAACAAGTCAAAAAAAAAAGTTACAATAAAAAAGTGATCAAAAATACAATAATTAAAATATGTCACATTATTACCTTACAAAAAAAATTTATATGTGTATAGGAAAGTATAATAATTTGTCACATTCACAAGGCACAGCAGAGGATCTGAAATGCCAGTTAATCACTTATTTAAGTAGATATTGCTGTCATATTGTTTTAAAAAAAAAATAAGTTGTGAATTTTGTAAAGAAAATTTAACTATATGTGAACCTTGTGTTGTAGAAGATTCTTACAATTTCATTAATTCCTTAAGTCGTGGGGCTCTTTTATATCCTCGTGAACGTAGTTTCAACAGCCTATATTATATTTAAAAAACTGATTAATGAGTTCGAAGACACATTTTTAGATATTTACAATAAAAAGTCTTTTCTTTGTGAGCTGTTGTTAAACTATCTAAATCAAAACAGCCTTTTGACTCATTTTGAAAATTGTAAAAATCACCTAAAAATTGACGTTTCAAAAATTTTTCTTTGCAGCATTTCAAATACACTTCTTTCTTAATAATAATTATTGTTCTAAACATAATCATAATATTTTGGGTAAAAGGAAAAAAGGAAACTGGAGACTTTTAATAAATAAATATTAGACCCCAATAATATACCGAGTAATATACCAAATCTAACATAAAAAAGTAATAATTTGAAACCTGTATAAATCTTTCATGTTTTATCATAAATATTTGAAGATTGCAAGGTTCTTTGGATGGAGAAAACCGAGGTGAAAACGCACTATCAAATTTGACATTACTATTACCCAAGCTATTACCTATTATGACACTTTTATACCTATAGTGATATTTTACCGTGGTATCTAGTTTCAGTTTATCAAAATAGGTAGATTCTATTTTGATAAACTGGATATTCAAAGGTTTTTGCTTTGAAATTTCGTTTTCCTTTAACAAAAATCGAATGAGGCACGTCTTAAGGCTGTTCATGACTTGCAGCCTTGTTTTAGCCGGAAGCTCTTAAATATTATTTATGTAGGTATGCAGAAAAAGGTAAGTAAACTGCAATTTCATATTTGATTTAAAAAAAAATTGAGTAATACACATTATCAGTCATGATAGTCGTGCTTAAAGTAATATCAGCTTGTAGGAGGTATTGTATTAGGCCAATTACGTTTCAAACTACATATATAAAAAAGATAAATTTACAAAACATAAGTTTTTGTTATGTTTTTTCGAGATTTTTGCATCTAAACTGTCTACTTAACTGTGAAATTTTAAAAGAAATTGCACATTTCAATATACGCCTGTAAATAAGTTAAGACCACTTTTGATGACGTCACGTGTAAGCCGTCTGGCCTTGTTGTAGGAGGTATTGTATGAATGGTCATGGAAACCGAAGATAAATAAATGACAGTCGTGCGTTTGTTAGCTTGTCTTATTTTGAATGCCCGAAGCCGGAACGAACGTATTATGTCAAAACTGACAGTCATTTGCAAATTTCAGAATAAGTATAGAGAAAAATGTGCATTTAATTTTAAAAAATGCGGCTGTAGAAAAAGTTCTGTGTGTTTTTCGAGCGCCAAGTAAGATTGCCGTTTTCGAAAGATAACTGCGCTCCGGTACTCGTCGCACAGTAACATTCTTTCTCAAGCGACAAACCGTTACTTTGCGCTCTAAATACACAAATAACTATTTTTGTGATACAAAGTGCGGCGGGAGGATTACCCGTTGGATGCATTTTAGCTAATTGACAAAAATATTATCTATTTGTTCTTGCAGTTGAAGGATTGCTAGAAATAATGCCATCAAAAATTCGACCGACAGTTATCTTGACAGATAACGATTTAGGAGATTGGAGAGTGCTAAGAAAACATTGGCCAGAAGCAAAATTGCACTTATGCATTTTTCATATAAAGAAGGCGGTCTTGAGACGGATTGTAACGGCGAAAAACAGAATACCACGAGATTAGTCACAAAAATATTACTCCCTATTTAAGGAAATTTTACATTCCAAAACCGAAAAGGAACTAAACGAAATTTCTTTGAGAACTGTGAACCATGAAAATTTAAAGAAATACTTAGGCAATTTGCTCACTCGTGAAGAATCTTGATGTATGCTGTACAGAACGCATTTGAAGTTAAGAGGAAGCGACACTAACTTTGGGTTACCCAAAAGATGGTCGAAACATTGTAATTTTTTAGAGTTTTATTTTCCGAATTTTTGAGCAACCCTGTATATGAATTGCCCAAAAATGTCTTATTTTAAATTAATTGCCTACCTAGAGACTTTTAATCCTTAATCATAAAGTTTTTTTTAGTTATGTACTGTTATATTCTCCTATGGGTGTTGGTCTATTTTCCAAAGTGTTTTGTCCTAAATAAATAGATATCTTTTGTTTCAAACTCAAAACCCTGTTCTACTTGTATACTACCTACTTTAACAAATACGTAGCATTTAGAACTTGCATTTTTGTTCAATATTTGTAAAGAATGGGAAGTAGGATTATTACTTGGTCAAAGCATAAGCGAAAATTTTATAAAGAATAGTTTTGCCACATTTAGGCCTTCCCTTTTTGTTAATTGAATGGTATATTTACAAAAGACCACGTTTTAATCAAATTTTTGCACGGTTGACACCAAGATATTTACGTTTAAAATTTTTTTCGGAAGGGCTAATGCAAATGATTTTTTTTAATAATTGTCAAAAAACACTTCCGACAAAGACCTTATTGCGCATTGGATCAAAAAATAAGTACTTTTCTCTATACGGTGGTACCAATATTTCGATTTTTGATGATAATGCCCTTTTGCGGAGTCTAATTTTGTATTACCTCCCGAATAAGGGTTATCTTATCATGTACTTTCATCCCTGAAAAAATCTGCTTGTGACACCATACTATAAACGCAAGAATTGCAAATTATTACTAAATTAAGCTAGAAAGTGTGGATCTAAATAGCGCACGGATGGGCCTTGACTTCTCGTGATTTTACGAACATTCCCGACCTTTTTGCATGACGAAAATGCATTTAACCAGAGCGCCGAACACTAGCGCACGGCAGATTTAGATTAGATGGGATTACGTGTGGAGGCCGCCGTCGTCGGACGCTCAGCGTTTTGATCGTCGCCATCGTAGCTTCGATTTCGCTCTTATAAACAATGTATTCTGCGGCCAGTGGAGATTCAAAAATATGTAAATTCGCAAATTATGGTTAGTTTATGTTAAATTACATGTAGGGAAGGAGATTTTATTTTTCTATTTATTTTTGCAGGCAGTGCGCGCGCACGGGCGCACTTATTGAGAAGCCGCCATTGCAGTTCAATACATTGATTTTTCAGATTCGCTCAGATGCGTAAAAAATATCAAATTTCATTTAACAAAATAACCTAACATAATAACTTGCAGAAAAATTAGTAACATCATAACTAAGCTGGGTCATTCGTAATTTCCCAACAAAGCTGAGCTGATGATGCCAATGAAGTTTGTACACAATCGCTTGTATAAAATACTGTTAATGGGAAAATGCCAAGAGCGTGTGCTCATTAAATTCAGGATAGATATGTTTTTGTTGTGATGGTAGGTTAAAGTTTAAAATATTGGTTAGTAGTTTTATCTCCGACCTATACTTTTACGTCATTCATTTTTACTTACATTACATGATTAGTTATGTAATAATTCTTATTATGTAACCCTCTTTTTAATACTTCATTGGTCACAATATGTCGAAATCCAATTTTTTTATTTTAAGGTTTGACTCTTTCATTTAAAATTAGGTTTATTTTTTTAATTTAAATGGCCATAATAACGCTCATACGGGACTACTAATGTAAATAGGTATTACCTGAAAATGTATAATAAATAAAACTTACTTTAATAGTCCTGATTTATCTACGATAACGGCACCTCGACGATTTGCGTTCAAAATGAACCTTCTATCAATTTCTTTTTTATCATATATAATTTTTAAAGGAGCCTTCCTTGCCTTGGGTTGAATAACTCTTTTGTGAAATAGATCTTTAACCAGAGCTGAAGAAGCTTTAATAAAACCAAATTTTTGTAGTTTGTTTATTATCCGTGAATTCAGCCTTTGAAGACGGACGATAAGATTTTTACTTTCTCTTTTTAAATTAGCTATATTTGTATTTGCATCTGTATTTCTTCGCTTGCTTCGTTCTCTTTCAACTTCTAAATGACATCTAACTGTTTCTGTATCTGTGATTTTTTCTAATACACATTTTGAAGCTGTAGTTTCTAAATCTTTCTGTATTTGTTGCATCATATTAAGATTGAGCCTGTCAAGTTTAACAGCTAAATTAGAATTTCCTATCAAATTTTTACCGACCAAATTTGCAGAGTCAGAAATCTTTGAAGCTTCAAATTTAACACTTAGGGCAGGTAACCTTAAGAGTTTTACTGCCAGTTTTTTTTGGATAGCATCTGAAATATTCACCTGTTTACTCAACATTACACTTCCTTCCGATACTCCCAGTTCATGCTCTGCATTTGCTGCTGAATCATTTTGTGTATGATTTAGCAGTAAATCTGAGATCTCTAGACTATCTACTTCATTTTTTACTAGTACACTATCATCATTAGTCACTATTTGTATACCGCCATCTTCCAATTTCATTGTAGGTTGAAGTGGTTCATTGATTTCTATTGGTCTAATTTCAGCCTTCACTATATTATGTTCTTCAATGAAGACAGTTGGCTCTGAACATTGTAGTTCTTCAATTTTAATGTCTTCTATTTTATCTGGTGACATAGTGAAGTTGTGATTGTTATTTAAAGTTGTAGCCCCGATAATTTCATTGATTTTAGAGATGTCGAGAGTTAAAGTAGATGGTGTTATAAAATCGACAGTGGTGGAAGTAGCCATTTTATTGGAGGAATATGTTCACAGCACACTTTTCCTTTATTTCATTTGTGGGTAAATGTATCCTCCTGAAATGAAACGGTCTCGCATTATTTATGAAACTATATTAATTTATTTGATAAATAGATGTATTTATATTGTATTATATTGACCCTAGAATACCTATCTAGGTGTACTCCAAGATACTGTTTTAGAACCAAATGCATACATCATCTCTACATGGTTATTAGGGTGGAGTGAAAAATGATTTTTTTTTATTTCTTTGATGTAATAGTTACAAAAAGTTTCCATTAGGATCACATATTATCCATACCAATTTTTGTTTTAATCGCTCTATATTTAGAGGGTCCGCCAGACCCACCAATGTTAGAAAAAAAGTTGAAAATTGCAACTTTTTTAAATTTGTATATAACTGCATTCTTTACGTGTAAATGGTTAAATGGCGAAAGTTGTAGGACATTCAATTCCCAATTCAACGCCATTTTGATAACGATTTTCTCTCTTTTTGTTTTTGAGATATTTTGAAAAAATCAAAAAGTTGTATTTTCGAAAAAGCGCTGTACTTTTTTTATTTAAACATATTTTTAAAATCTGTAAAAACATTGTTAGGACAACTTTTTACGCTCGAGGCAACCATGTAATCAGTTTTTAGTTCTGACGTTTCGGTTCTGAGAAACCATCATCAACTTCGTTTTTTCTTATGGCGGTCATTTTGTTTTTAGCACATTTAAAAAGAACATATTTTTTTCCTTTCTTATGATGTATAACACTTTATAAAAATATTTTATTTTTATGTCAAAAAACGACAAAGTTAATTTTGAACTGAGTTGGCCATGACGGCGAAGGCCATTTGCCGTAATAAATGATAGTGTTGCTATGGTGATTCGGCGGCAGTTAAGTCATTTTACTGAAAAGTGACATTATTCAGTCAAAACGCTATTTGGTAGTTTTTGTTTAAATTTTCGTAAATTTTGATTTCTAAATATCGCCACGCGATATGCCAGTGAAGAAAAATATGACATATTAGAATGTTATATTAAATGTAATAGAAATACAAATCTTGCCACCGCCGACTATTTGGACCTGTATCCTGAGAGGCAACAGCCAAGACTATTCGCGAGGCTTGACCTGAACTTAAAAAATTATGGAAGCTTTGAAGTACCAACGCCAAAGAAATATCAGAAGGGCAATCAAGCTCGTGACAATGACATTAAGGATATTTTAATGCGAACCCGACAACGTCGGCGAGAGTACGTGCGAGGGAAATACTTATACCAAGAACTACTATCCAAACTGTCCTTAAAGAAAACAAATATCGTCCTTATAAACCTACTATTGTTCAAATTTTAAAGAACAGACCCAAGGCGATTATGATTTTTAAACTGGTTTGTGAACCAATATCATGAAAACCCCAATTTCAGTATGAAGATTATTTGGATCGACGAAACGCTTTTCAGCAACTGCGGAGCATTCATTATTGTGAATATTCATTTTTGGGCCACTGATAATCCTCACCAAGTGGCAGAACGTAGGCCACAAGTAAGATTTGGCTTTAATGTCTGGTGTGGTGTGTACGGTAAGTCTACACAGTCCGCAAAATATTTACAAAGTCAAATAGTATAATTTGTTTTTAGATAATCAACTTATAGGACCATTCATTTACAATTAAATAATGTTATATCAAACTGGGGTCCTGTAAATTGACCAGCTGGGTCCCCGGATATTACACACCTCGGTGTAATCTTTGGGCAAAGTTTACAGAATAAATATAAGTTGCCTCGCTCACTGTCGACACTTTAATGCATTGAGATCACAAGCGTGCGGCAGATACCTGCATATTCTGTAAACTTTGTACTTTGTACCGTCAAATACCGTGAACAACTGTGTATGCGTATGCATCGGCGGTGGCTGGGTCCTCGAGCGGGACGAGGTGGGAGGTCTAGCCGGTTTCGCGTGGTTAGATTAGGTAGTTTGGGTATGTTAATAGTAGTAAGTTGTAAAGTAGGTAGTTATGAACAGAAACCGATACTTATATTTAGAACGATAGTTTGTAAATTAATAGCAAATATTGATTTGTACGGCAACCGCCCTCCGTAGCAACTGTTGCTAAAGCGAACTCAATATTGTTTCAATATTATTTTGTCCTTTGGTCACATGGCTTCCCAAGGCTTCTATAATTTCATAGGTCCATAACAGACTTGTCTTAAGGCTTGAGTCTTGAGTGTTGACTGTCAGATTGAGTTCCAAATAACTGGCGGTGCTACACTTGTATTCCTATTGCATTTAATATAACATTCTT
>MU182419.1:85829-107853 GCA_016904865.1 Pissodes strobi | reverse complement strand
AAGAATAAACTGTGTTGTCATATAATAATGAAGAAACGTACAGCTTTAAACAGAAATAAAGCTGCAGCTTTAACTATAATTATTGCGGATGGCTTTAATATATGTATGTTGGTACCCCCGAATTTGATGAAATATTTGATGAAAAATTGGACGTGTTCTAATTGCATCAAAGAACTTTGACATGGCGACCTTGAAGTTATTTGATATCAAAGTCCCGTATTACATTTTTTGCAAAATTCATTCAAGGCCGCCTTGTCAAAGTTAAGCTGCATTTACATTCAATTTGAAGTCAAATTCAAGTTGAAATTTGCCTGCTTGTCATATGGTGACAGCACGTAGCATTTACATTGGAGAAAATTCGAAGTTGACTTTGAAGTGCACTTTGAATTTTGTTAAGCTGCTTGCCAAACGCAAGCAGAAAATAAATTTATAGGTTAGATTATTTTTGTTTATCTTAATATTCTTAATGTTGCTTTGTTTAGGTCAGGTCTAATTTATCTATGGATTAGGTAAATTTCAATTTTGTGTTAGAATAAATTAACATTTGTATCAAACAATTTGCACACATGTAAAATGGACTTTGAAGGACCCCACTTTGATGAAAATGATTTTTTTGAAGGCACTGTAATTGAAAAAAACGATTTCAACGAGGAATTGTTCTTAAAAATGTTTCGTAATTATCTGGCAATATACAACACACAAAATAAAACATTCCATACGTATAATTACGTAACCTAAAAATTCGTTCAATGTAAATGACATATTTGCGAATTGCACTTTGACTTGGACTTCAAATTGAATGTAAATGCAGCTTTATTTGACATGACCTTGGAGAAGTGTATATCTAGCTTAAGAGCGCTTTCACACTAGGATACTGTATGTAGGGATGGCAACGATATATCGATGTTTTTAAAAAATCGATACATCGAAAAAGAAACATCGATGTTTTCCATCGATGTTCGATATAGACTAATGCATCGGACCAATGTACGAGTATCGATGTTATGTACATGCTCTTGAAAAGCTCTGCTAACTGCTAACGAGTTACGACACGACTCGTTTCGGAAGAAGACCCGCCAACGTGCAATATCAATGTCATACCGTGTTTTCTTATACTGTGAAGATTCCCTATTAAGAGAATTAGAAAAACGCTTCGGCACACGAAAGAGCATGAATTTATTAGCATATGGTACATTTTTTGATCCTAGATTCCAAAATGTACATATTAATGACCCCATTGCGTCTTCAAATGTCTTAAAAATATAAATAGCCTCGTCCTTAACGAAATAAATTCCAAAGGAGGAAGGTCAAACAATTACGCCAAGTCCTAGGTGAGCGATTTACAGTCGACGCGAACGCGAAGCGCTGGCGATGCCGTACGAAAAGTTAATATAATCGCACGGCATCGCCTCTGATTCGCGTTCGCGTTCGCTCCAAATCGCTCACGTAGGACCGGGCGTTATTCTCCTGTGTCTAGCGACAACGAAAATTCACATTTACAGGATAAAGAAATTCATATATGGAGTTTTCATAAATCGTTAACTCAGCAACAAAATGTTATATTAAAACATGTAACAAATAGTGATGATAAAATTAATGCAGAAATACGAATGTACCTTTCTGCGCCGCCTTCAAATCTAAAACAAAATCCGCTAGAGGAATGGGAACACTTAAAAGCAACATATCCAAATCTCTATCAGGTGGCCAGAAAATATCTTGGGGTTGGGGTTGTCTGTACTTCCGTTCCTTCAGAAAGAGCTTTCGCGTGCCGGAGATACTATCCCGCAGGAAAGAAATCGTCTGTCTAGAAAACTTTTGCCTAAGATACTTTTTTTAAATAGTGTTCCGGACGAGTTCTGGTGATATTGTAATCAATATATATTGTATTTTCAGCTCACAAATATTCATATATTTTTTTATTTTAATTTGCTTTTGGGTATGTCCATGTTTTATTTGATAGTTTATTATAACGTTAATGTTTGTCATTTACATTTTTAAATAAAACATTTTTAGCTATTTTCTTAACTTGTTTAATTCTTCCAAAAGCAGAAACGTGTAATCTATGTACCGATACTGGTCAGCGGTCACACATAGCACATTTCCTTCCAGGTATTAAAAAAATATGAAATATTTTAATTACACTATAAAAAACATCGATATTTCACAACATCGATGTTTTCTTATCGATACATCGAAGACATCGATGTTGTCTTTCCGATGTATCGATGTAGCGATACATCGGTTTCTTGGTTCGATGTTGCCATCCCTAACTGTATGCGACATTCGCGTATCCGAGATACAGGTTAAACATACATTCAAATGGACCTATTCGCATGGCACGAGCGGCGCATACAGTATCGCGATTCCAAATTTCTGCATCCCGGCAACTCAGCCGCCGGACGCTGAATGCGTATGGCGCATAAAAAATTACCATTGAGATATATGGACCTGTTCAGACATGGATACTTTTGCAACGGAGAAAATATCATAGACACAGGATATTTTTCAGTATAAATTCAATCGTCATTGGCATTATTTAATAGTGAAGAATCTATGTACGGCACTGCGACTAGTTTAGTACTGATTGAAGAAATACGTGAATTCGATGCAGCTGTCCAAATTTTCGACAGCGATTCTGTATCTCGGATACGAGTATGTATCTCGTGTGAACGAGCTCTAAGACTTCGGAGCATTGGCAGTCGGCCACCGGTCCGAGGATTCTAACTCAGTAGGAGTAAATATACCGAATCCGAATAACGAATGCCCGATTAGACGTTATGCGATTCCGAGCGGCGCGGCGCGGCGCCGGCGGTCGATTACCTGTTGAATTGCGGTGGCACGGCATCGGCAGGGGTTTTGGATATAGAAAATGCAAGTTTCCAGTGATTGGCAATTCCGTGATTCCCCGGTAAATTGTGGCCTTAACATTTATATTATAGTTTTGCAGTGACGTTTGCGATTCAATTATTTATAGATTGATAATTATATTTTTGTTTTTAAAAGTTAGTTTTCTATATTTCATAGTGTATTTTGTGTGTGCAAGTGTGTATGGTGTATTTTTCAGATATCACTTTAATAAAAATAATATGTTAAAATATTTATTACTAGAAAAAACCTATCTACTTTAAAATGTCGTTTGATAATAATTATTTTTCTTAGAATCCCACAATATATTTATTTACCTCTTGATAATGTCTTGCATCACGTAGAATTCCATATACGATTTCAATACGAAAAAAAGGCAAAATTTAAGGAAACGAGTATTCGAATAACGGATCCGAAGTAACAAGTATTTGAACCGAAAGTAATGAATCGTTACAAGTAGTTGGAAGAAACCGATTCTTACACCTCTACTAGAGGCGCGTTCGGGATGCTCATGCCATTCACTCCATACATACCTAAAAGTACTCCAGCCGCCGTTCGGGTAAACCTTTTCGTGTAAATGGAGTAGCTTTTTCAGCGTTCGACTATTACAGAGTGGGGTAAAAAGAGTTTACTCCAAAAGTTCCACCTCGCAGAAGGAAGATATTGGAGTGAGCCTGCGTAGTTTGAGAACCGAGCGAGAAGTGATATTTTCGATTTTCATTGTGTGTCTTGTTTCTTAAGAATTATCGTTTTGTTTGGGTCACATGCACAATTTTTGTGGCCATGTGTAGTCCAAGATCATAAAAATGTGGAAATAAGTAAATGTCCGCATTGTCCTCTTTTAGACGAGGCAGGTAACCCAGTTATATTTAATGGATCACTCGTAATGTGTAACAAAAGATTAATATTTGTAATTAAGCAAACATTGTGTCCGAATTTTCTTAAAAAAACACTTTTCCTGAAAATTAAAATTGAAAACAGAAAACAGCTGTCTTGAATCCGTCAGTAATCTGTCGTTCCGAGGCCCAATAACTCCGAATCATTCGACTATACATAGGCTCCAAGATCACGTGCCCGAACATCCACTGTTACTCCACTCCAACTCCATTTTAATACCCGAACCCAACTTAGAACTGTAAAAAAAGAAACTGTTCGTTACTCGAGTACTCGCTACTTACTGGGATCCTTAAACGATTATTCGAGTACTCGTTTTCTAAGACTTCGGAGCATTAGCAGTAGGTCACCGTTCAGAGGATTCTAACTAAGTATAAGTAGTAGGAGAAAATAATTCGAATAGCGAATACCCGAATCGACTGTTTCCTATCCCGAGCGGGCGCCGCGGCCGGCGATAGATTACCTGGGCAGCACGGCAGGGGTTTTGGATGTGGAAAATGCAAGTTTCGAGTGATTGGCAATTCGGTGATTCCCCGGCAAATTGTGACCTTAACATTTCTATTATAGTTTTGCAGTGACTTTTGCGATTCAATTTATACAGATTGCTAATTATATTTTTGTTTTTAAAAGTTAGTTTTCTATATTATATAGTGTATTTTGTGTATGCAAGTATGTATGGCGTATTTTTCAGAAATAAATTTAATAAGAAAAATATGTTAAAATATTTATTACAGGAAAAAACATAGCTACTTTAAAATGTCATCTGATAATAATTATTTTCCTAATGATCCTAAAATGTATTTAAATAGTTCTTTATATGTTGCATCACTTAAATTCGATATCCGATTTCAATACGAATACCAAATACCTAAGGCAAGCTTTAAGAAAACGAGTACTCGAATAACGGATCGGAAGTAACGAGTATTGGAACTGAACGTTACAAGTAGTTGAAAGTAACCGAATCTTAACATATTGCGACACTTCACGCATGGGCATGTGTAATGCGTGTAAAGTTTTTTGCACGCGGCATTCAATTTTTGGTCACATGCTTTCAGAGCCTGTTGGTCTCGTGGTTAGATGGCTGTGCTTGTAAATCTTGTGATACGACGGCGCGGATTCGATTCCCGTCAGTGCCCAGATGTTTTTATTTTTTGTAAGGTTATGTTTGTTCCTTAAAATTCTGGTTAGAATTGGGTTAGTTTTGTTTGGGTGCGCCACGGAGCGAGCAAAGCGAGCGGAGGGCCATGTGTGAAGTGAAATAATAGTCAAAGTAGCATAGGAGTCATGATATAAATGCGTGGTGTCGTAATATAGCCATTAATAATGAAATCATGAAATCCATTCCGGTATACCCAGACTCTTGTGTCTAGAACACTTCTTGGAGCTAGCCACAAGACGGCACTAATGAACCTGACCAATAACGCAATGGCTTGGTTTTTTACTATTTTAGAATGTCTAATATTTCACTTCACGCATGGCCCTCCGCTCGCTACGGGGCGCAACTAAGAAAAACCAACCAAGTTAAGGCATGCCCAAAATAGAAAACTTTTTACAGACAATCTTAAAAAAATAAAACAAAGCAACGACGGAAATCGAACCCGGGCCGCCGTGACACAGACCGAATCATCAGAGCACTTAAGCGCGATTCATTGCACCGTAAAGATATCGGTAAACTGGGAGTCTTGCGTTCTTGGTCAGGCTGATTAGTTGCGGGCCGGCAGCTATCCGTAAATCTAGAAGACTTACCAACTTTTCAATGCAAAATCTGCGGACAAACGTAATGGTCAAATGTATCAGAATTACCCATGATCATTCACCTGAACTTGGAATACCAGACGTGGCCCGTACGGCATCAGCGGCCTTCAGAGTTGCGCGCGCATTACATTGTTGACTACACCTCAGCAGAAAAGCGAACGTTAGCCCTAAATAAAACCGCTTTTTCAGTCAGCGGGCTCCAGTGTTGCCAAAACTCACGATTTATCGTGAGATTACACGATTTTGGAAAATATCTTACGATTTCACGAATCACGTAGCGTTTCTCACGATTTTTATCATATTACATCAATTTTATAAACTTTCCAAAAAAATAATGTTTTTTATTCATAACAAACGTCACAAATATATTAAGCTAACCGCAAATATATTTGGTTAAACGTTAAGACTCTCGCTGCTACTGGATTAATTTCATTGAAATTCGGGGAAGTCTCGAACTTCGAACAGTTTGAACATTGCTTTATCAGGTCCGTGGAATCGCGCGGGCAGCCAGACGCTTTGCGTTTTCTTGCATCATAGGCTTAGACGAGGGCTTTTGTTTGCAGTTAGTTCGTATTGCGGTATTTGTTTATTTTAATTTTATCCGGTTTACGGTATTGTTTATTGACAGTAGTTAATTGTTTCATTAAAGCCTAAGAATATATCCGATAGTGAAGAATCTGTTCATGAATCTAACCCTCATAAAAAAATTCCTTATCAACAAAAATATAAAACTGACTGGGGAAAGGAATGGAAATGGTCAAGGACTAGTACAAAAGGTCCTCTTTATACTTGGTAATGTGTTTATTTTTTAAACAAATAGGGTTTTTATTTACTAGAGATTTTTAAGAACATTTTAGGTGTAAAATCTGTGTTAGCGATATTTTAATATCTAGAGGAAAAGGCGAGCTTAAAAAAGCACGAAAATGCCGGAAAACATACTAACTTAAAATTGGCTGTAAAAGTACAACCGTCACTTGAACGTCATTTTGATCTCTTTTTAGGACTTTTTAAAATCTCACGATTTCTCACAATTTTTAATATTAAATTTTCACGAATTATCTTGGAACATTTGCGGGCTCCCTAGCACCAAGATGGCGAATAATTTCAAATAATAAACTAACCTTACATTTTGACTTCCGTTTCGTCTTCGGTCGAGAGTGCACGTGTCGGGTATCGGCCATTTTGTTCCAGCTGCATATACATATATGTTAGTTTTGGGAATTCATGGTGAACGTTCAGGGACCGGGTAGTTTTCTCCCCGAATAAGATACGGACGTCCAGCCGGGGGTTTGAGCCCCGTGCATGCTAGAGATTTTTATGTTTGTGAACGGTGCCGGTGGTGTTTAAACCTTAAAACAAGCCGTGCATGTATATGTCTGAGTCCCCAGGAGTACATACTCGACATACTGAGGACTCAAAAAATAGTACCTCTATCCACCAAGGTGTAACCAATGTAGAAGGGTCGCTCTACCTCTTGCTAAGCCTGGATAGGGGTCGTTACTGGCTGAATTTTCTCACGAAAAAGGCCATCAGAGTGTTTACTACTACTACTACTAACCTTACATTTTAAATTTTAATTATTAAATTGTTTTTATGCAGATTTATGTTAAAGTTATGTAAAAAACGGATAATAATTACGTATTTATAGCATCTAACTGGACTGTGGTCACCTATGCAAGTGGGGACGTTGTTTGTAATGGCAACAACATAATTCTCCAACATAAACAAAAGTAAGCGATTTTTGCAGAAATTATTATTAGGAATTCGAAAAGGGGTAAAATTTTACTAGATTAGAAAAAATGCCTTGCTGCATAGCAAGAACTCTTTTTTAAAACTAAAAGAAAAAAATAAACAAATAGGTTAAGTTATGAAGAACGTCTTTTGACTTTGAAAGTAGACTTTTCTATAAAGGAAAACGAGAGTGTTGTGTCGATCAACGGGACTGTTAGCGCTTAAAAGCGAAAGCGTAATATGCTAAGTGCCGATGAACATAGCCATAGCCATTGGTTCTGCCTTCTATTTGTTCTAAGTGTGTTCAGTAGTTTAATGACAAATATTTTATTGTGTTTTACGTGTCGGAAGTGTTTTTTTTTTTCAACAATATGGCAAGGTCAAGTAAATGCATGTTGATACGCAAACACGATGATAGCTCTGATTCTGGGTCGGAAAGAGGAGCTAAGAAATTAAAGTTTTGTATTATTTTTTGTTATTTGATTTTTTTTGCAGTTATAAATAAATGAAAATAAACATGACGTGTTTTTTTCCAAAACAACAAAATAAAGAAAATTGTAACATACATGATTTTCACGAAAAATCGATAATTTTGGCAGCACTGCACGGTAATTTCTTCATCGGCTGGTGGCAACAGTGATTACCGTCAACGGGTCCGCAATACGGCGGCCCGGGTTCGATTCCAGTGGAAAGACATGTTTTTTTTTTTAATTTTTAATATTATGTGTAAAAAGTTTTTCTTAATGTGGGGAATGCCTTGGGTTAGTTTTGGTTATGGTTAGTTTCTGTTGGTTGCGCCCCCGCAGCGAGCGGGGGGCCATGCGTGAAGTGTAATATTAGACATTTGTATCAACAATGTGATGCACGCGCAACTCTGAAGCTCTCAGTAAGGTAACACGTTATCGGTTAAACTAGCGTCTTCAGACAGCGGTCTGTTTTGATCTTTTCTGGTGACCTTCGGCGACTGGCTGAATGTCGGCAATAATTGAGTTATTTCGCATGGCCCTCCGCTCGCTGCGCTCGCTACGGAAGCTCAACAAACAGGAACTGACCAAGTGCTAACCAAACTAACCCAAAATCAGGAAAAAACTTTTTACAAACATAACCTAAAAAAGAATTTAAAACATAGTTTGGCACTGACGGGGATCGAGCCAGTAACCTTCGCATCACTAACACACTATCTAACCACTGATCTATCAGACGATTATCGGCAATGCAGTGTACCGAGAACACATGGGTAATTCTGCCGGCCAACGTCGGGTCGCGTCGTGGAACCGAACAGAAAAGGTCAAAACAGATCGCTGTTAGAAGACACTGCTATCGGTTAATAGTGTAATCGGTTATGTTTGAGCTACTGCGCATGCTTTTTATAGCGTTTCAGGTAGTAAAAATAAGGGGCTTAAAAGGTCTACTAAGAATTGCCTCTACGTAGCAGTTTACACAAAAAGTGTGCATATTAGTTTAATGATAAAAAAAAAATGGGTTAAGAGCCGATTTATAGTGGATATACAGCAGCTTGCATGTATTTTCGCTAATATATTCCTAACAACGTTATTAATGAATAACGTACGCGCCGATGATCGCCGAATGTATGGAAAATTTGTGTAAACTGTTACGCAGCGTCAAGTGATACTAAGCGCTTTCAAAATCGGTTCTCTCTGCGCATGGTAACATCCCCAGTACATAGTAAACATAATATCGAGTAGACCAAAGGCCCACTCAGCAAAAATCGTTTAATGTTTTTGCATCAAACGCAAAAGCCGCAGCACTGTAAAAAACACTACCTGCAGCAGCGAGCAGTCTTCTATGGGGAGATATTCAAAAGGTATTCGCTGATGCGCTTTCCTCGGTTATTATAAGATAAACGGACGCGAAAGTACACAATCTCAGGGCGTTTGCACACTCTCTGTCGCACGTAATGGGGCCATCGGTGGCCACGAACCAGATTTGATCCGGATTCGCTCCGTCGCCAAAATTAGAAAGTTGTCTCCAGTGAACCTACTGTATAATTTTATTTATCGGTGCCCAGTATATAAACAAATTTTAAGGGACCCACAGACGATGAGATCGGTATCGCCACATGTTGCGATACATGTATATGAGATCTGGTATCAAGTATCAACGTCCCCATACACAGCGAGGCGGAAGCGTGAAACATCAGAGTCGCTTTCCAGCTGAACAAATGTTTGGGCATTAAGCGATGTGCTTGAAACACGAGCGCTTCTAGCACAACAGTGGAGCTGGAACTGGAACTACACGCGGCACGAGGTGTTTTTGTTATTGTTTATGTGCTCTTTATATATGCCTCTATTTATTAATTTAATCTGTTTTGACTTTCTTTGGGTTTTTTGTACCTTTTTTGCGCACGATTTCAATCGCTTCAATTAAATGAAATTGTTCAGAGCCTGTTAAAAACTTAAAAATTAATCCAGCTATTCCAAATCAGAGAAGGTGGATTAAGAAACAAGTTGGTAGGTAATTAGTAAGATAGAAAGGATCAATCGGCTTAAATATTAGTTACATATATGTTATTACATTGCAGCTTTGTTATCTATTTAATCTTTATAATAATAATAATAATAATAACACAACACAACTACCAAACAAAGCAAAACTACATAACCTATAAACTATAAAACGTTTATGTGCTTCAAGTACGAAATATCCGGTAGGATCTTCAGGGGCAAGGGGAAAGTAACTTGTGTTTCAAACGCGGTAACAGCTGGAACACGTGCGTCGAACATTTGCGCGCGCCGGGGCTCGGTTGCGTGCTCAAAACTCTTAGCTGGAAAGCAACTCAGTGCATCAGTATAATTATCGTGCTACGTATAAATATTTTGAAGATACTATTCGCGAATCCAGCTACCGTTGGGGGCGCTGGCGTTTGTAAACAAACATGGTGGAAAGCGAGTAACACTTTTGTGTTTTGTCTTCATTTCTAATGTGAGATTTGCCGATTGTGTGTCGTTTTGGATTTTTGTGTGAATTTTACAGTGATTTTAGGTGAAAATATCATAGTTTGGTGTCATATTTAATTAATATTGGCAAATAGTACACGATATTTGAGAGTATTTTTATTTTAAATATATGATACATGAAGTATGTGAAAATAAACTCTAGTGGAAATAAATATATTGTTCGAGTATAAAATAGTTTTAATCATAGTATATTGTACTTATATGCAGTGTTAGCTAATAAATAAAACTCTTTCTTTGATTAGTTATTTCATTTATTACGATTTAAAAATACACAGTACCTATCCAATAAACTGCAAGCAATCACAATATATAGGTAAAAACGTCGCCAAAATTTGATAAGGCCAGGCTTTTAAATAGAATTTTCTTTCTTCACTATAAAAAACAACCTATGGTTAAAGACTGTTGAATATGAAAACTATTTTCCAGATAAATACTTAAAACTCTTGGTTAGTCGCGCGGGTGACATATGTCATCCACTCCCACTCTTCACAATACAGTTTTTTAACAGTGACAGGAACGTTCTGGCGTCCATGGATTTTAGTAGCTGCTGAGCATTCGAAGCTCTTTATGGTATCCTAGGCGGGTTTATTGAGAAGTTAGTTGTTTTCCGTATTTTGCCTGAAATATTCGACTGGGTGACATTTGTCCCCCGCGCGACTAAACGTGTTAGTCATTTTGAAAAGGTGTGTTTATAGGTTTCTTAAGATATTTTGTATTATGTTAAAATATTTATTGCGGCAATAGACGTCACACAAGGTTTTGTGATGTATCATAATATTTCTTACTAATATTATATCCCAAATAGGATAAATATAAATTTGCAATTACCTAGTTCTTCAAAACAACTTATCTTTTATATGTACATATTACACTGTATTTGTACATTGTATGTACATATTACATTTTTATTTGTACGTACATATGTATTTGTGTGTATTTTTTGTTTTTTTTTTATTTTTTTTTGTACATGTATTTATATATATGTATGCATTTCTTTCTATGCACATGTCCTATTTGTATGTACATATTACAGTGTATTTCGCAGATAGATAATGAACCGTCCACCTAAACGACAAATGGCTGTAACAAGTAGTGATCCAGATATTTGATTAAAGCAGTATAAAGAGCTAAGCAATGAGGAACAGGCGACGACCGTATTACTGAAGACGAAAATATGTTACAAATATTGGCAAATATTTTTTGTCTTATAAAAATAGTAAACACCCCCAATAATCCAAAAATATGACCATTGATTTTATTTATAATTTTTTTTCTTATTAAAGTGATCTAAATTGCGTGGGTGACACATGTCACCCACGCGACTATACGCGTATACAATCCTTGCGCGACTAACCGAGGGTTAAAAAGCAATAATTCCATTCTAAAAGCGAGTCTCTGCCAAAGCTTGCCTACATATTTTTCCTGTAATTGAACATTGTCTACTATATAATATTATTGTCATTACTGTAAACAGCCAATATACAAAAGTTGTTCCAAAATAAAGAACTAGAAGTCCAACTGGTGTTAAAGATTATTAGTAATTTAGTTAAGTTATAGACTACTAACCAGTTGGAAACTGGGATTATTTGCTGCTATGCAATATACGAGGTAAGCAGCTTACCTCGTATATTGCATAAAGGAGTACCAAATCTTAGCTAGCGAAGACCAAAATACAGAAAGGATATAACAATTTATGGGAAATTTACTTTCATATCATTATCATATTCATTTTCTAAGCCAATAAATAAAACATACGCAAAGTAAGAATATATATTTATTTTTTAAGACAGAAACATTAAAAATCAATATTGACAAAACAATATTTATTTGTGTTAAACAGAAAAATAAACCAGTTCAAGACTTTAATATTACTATAAATGAAGTGAAAATTGAAGTACAGCAAATAAAATATTTAGAACTCATAATTGATAACAACTTAAGCTGGTCTGGACATATTGGGTATATTATATCTAAAACATTACCAATGCTACCTATGATATACAAATGCAGAAATTATCTGTCTTTTAAAACCAAACACAATATTTATGATACCGTCTTCCTTTTACATCTTAGATATTTATTACCAATTTGGGGAACTTGCTGCAAGTCTAATCTTAAATTATAATGTATTTGTAAAACAACTTAAGTGGTATCTAAATATTAGTTAGAATCTCTCTGACACAAAAGTTGTAATTAATATTCTCGAGGCCAGAGCTTTAGAGCACTGATTAGAGAATTATGTATTTATTGTATTGTAATATTGAGTTGCATTAAATAAATGTTTTCCAATTATTCAAATAAAATCTAATAAAAACACCTATTTATTTGACACTAAACTTACTTTATAATGAAAAGCAAAACAAAAAAAAACTAAGAAAACCTATCTAAAATTTGTAACTCGAGAGCACTGGAGTTTGCAAATTTACGATTCCGCAGATAATTAACATAATGTCATCAAAAACTTGTATTAAACTATTCGGCAAGGGAGTACTTAAAATGTTAAAGATTCGCATTGTTTGATTGATTCTTTCGATATGTACCCTGGCTTTTGAAATTAAAATATTTTCCTTTGATTCGTCCTCTGTATATTGCTTCTTTTTTTTATACATCTCTTCTTCAACTCCTGCTGAATTTGTTAGTTTAACTTTAATACCAGTAAGTATTTTGGCTCGGGAAATAGTGGAAATGAATGTTTTTGTCCTTTCCTTTTCTGGAATGGCAATCGTAAACACAACAATTTGTTTTATGCTTCGTTTTCGAGCCAGAAGCCATTGTTTTATGTTTGTAGTCACAAATATATACACTTTTCTCTCAGGGCCTCTATTCTCCACTCGGTAGAATGATCATTTCGTGAGAACATCGCCTTCCGTTCTCTTAGAAAATTAATGTGATGTATTCTTGAACTCAAGAGAACGGTCACTTCTCATGAAAATCAAGAGAACGTGCTTCTCTTGGTTAAAAGCAATAGAAAGCCTTCATATTGTGAGAACAAATGCGCCATAGTGCATTGCGCATTTAAATTCGGCATTTTATTTTTAATTTTAAATTATTTTCAGGCCTAACATAACTTGTATTTTGTGCTTATCGTTTATTTGTGGTTTTTGTATTATTTTATTCAATATTACCAGTTATCACAATATGGATTTGGAAGAAGCATTGATCTTCCAGCAGGCTATTGATAATTTGGTAGAGGCTGAAGTGGAAGTCATTCGACCCCCACGAAAATTTTTAATTAAAAAGAACCAGTTTTCTTTTTCCGATGAAATGTTCGTCAAAAAAATTCGTTTAACTAAAGAGTTAACAAATCAGTTAATAGAGCAGCTGACTCCCTATTTAACTGCTCCTTCAACACAATCGGCCCTGAGTATTAAGACAATGGTATTTTTACACTTTACAGCCCAAAAGTGATTCTCATATTTTGCTAATGTTTCTTAAATTTTTGTGTTTCTACACTTTGTTCGGCATGGCACCTGCCAAGAAGGTGTCGGAGAAATATTTCGGCATCAGCCAAACGAGTGTGAGGTGGTGAATGCATTGAATAACAATGCAATTGTGACACAACATATAAAATTTCCGGCAAATATTGATGAGTTGCAACAGTTAAGAACACGGTAAAATTTTACTTATTTCAACAATAAAAAAATTTTAAAAAACGTTTTTTTTTTTTGGTGTTTGCTCGGTGGTTTGACCCATATTGGAAAAATTTATTTAAAAAAAGAAACTTTTACAATTAAGCTGATAAAGTAACAAAATCCAAATTATAAAGCTCAAAGAGTTAGGTTAACAGTTAACAGAAACAGACGTAGGTTTGTAGGTTGTTAATACGGAGGGCTATAGGGTAGGAGACCGATCGCAATACATTTGTTTCGGTCACAGTTTTGCATCGATAAATCAGCTTTCAAACACTGCCGCCAGAGGCGCATGTGTTTCATCCGCGCTAAAAAATGCATGGATTCTTATGGGACAATAACTATTTTTTATTGAAATTAGTTAACTTATTGCTTTCTGAGAGACAAATAACGATTTTACATGAAGTAAAAGCTATTTTTTAAATATTCATTAAAATTTCATCGACCGATTTTGCTTTATTTAATGATAAACTTGACAAAACAACATGTGCTTTCAAACTTAATTTATCTTTAATTGTTTTCAAGGATTTAGGCTTAAAAGAAGTTCTTTAGCAGTGTTTGTGTTTTATGTCACAGCAGGAATGTTTTTGAAAAAATAGCATAGCAAATGATGGGTCCAAAAAGATTATACAGTATTTCCGAAAAGTATATGCAACATAGAGGAAACTTTTTATATTCCTTTACTTACTTCTTAGAATCGATTTTTTTTTATGAAAAGAGAATACATTGAGAAAATTTATTAATACAGAAAAAGTATAGATAATGTTAATAAGAAATTAACCACCCGGTCTTAAATAATCGTAAATACAAAGTGTTCCGTAGAATAAGTACCTTTTTGGATGCATTATGTTAATACCATCCCAAAGATGCTTGGATTTTAAAAATCAGGATGTTGTAGATACACAAAGGACTATTTTTTTTGGAAAGCAAATAAAACACACAACTTTAATACACATTTTTTATTATTTAAATTTAAACTCAGAAAAAAAGCAGTTAGGTTAAAAAATATAATTTATTTCATTACAGTGATCAGGGATAAATATATCAATAAATAAACCAACAACAGACTCCAAAAGAAGATTCTCATCATCAATGTGTGTGTAAAAAATGCTTACATGCCATAATAATAATGAGTGACAAAATTAATATAAATGTTTTTTTTTTTTAAGTTCTAAAGTAACTTGTCTCAACCTATCTATGATAGATAGACAGATAACTTATTTTATTCCAAAATAAATAATTATAAAGACGAATTTATTTTGTTTTTAAACCACGTCAAGAGTATGTTAACCCAACCGAAGCCCGCTCCCATACAGATCAAAGAGTGTATATCGACAGTATGCGACAGAAGCTAAATGAGTCAGATGATGAGTAACATTAATAAAAAAATCAAACTTGGTGTAAAATATTATAGAATTATTTTCTTTACTTTAGTAGAATATTAATAGATGTATTTTATATGTCTTAAAATGTCTTTCATAATTGTTATGTATATATTGTTATTTATATATGTAAGTTATTCAGAGAACAGGTGTATACAAACTAGGAAGTGTAATGAAATGCATTAGAAGAAAACCACAAAGTATCAATACTGTACAATAATTCCTATGCATAAATTCATAGGTATAGCATCACACCACTAAGAACAAAATATTGTTAAGTAGCAACCTCGGCAGCAACACACAACGCAATTTAAGGAGTAAGTTACTTACATCCGACATACTTATTGTACTTAGTAGTATCTATGTAGTGATGAAGTACACAATCAGGCACTAAAAAAATATAAAAAAAAATGACAGATGTTACCCAGATATACCTCAAAATATACCTATATATACCCACCTTATCAATTTAATTCCTGAACATATTTTCATTTTGTTAATGGTTTTTAGTATATTTTCTATCTCTTCAAAGCCTGAAAATATTTTGTGTCCACCATCAAGCTTAATTTCAGTTTTCCCAAACAACACCTTAAAACATTCATGAAATAAGTAACAGCATATTATACAATGTGGTGGAAAGTATTTTATTAGTATCAAACAATTCAGCAGTTAACTATGACCCAAAGTGTCAAGATTTAACTTTTACTTAAAATCAAATATATTCGGAATCAAATTACAACTGTTTTATTTACACATGTCGAGAAGTCTATTTCAAAACATCACAGGAGAAATTCCAACATATATGTGACTGGGCTCATATATACTTAGTTGTAAATACTTGTTATTGTCCCAATTATGTAGCATGTGATTAAATATTCGATAAAAAATATGCTATTACTAACATGAGAAGTAACCAAATCAAAATCAAATACCTTAAAAGACATATCCTGGCGTATCACAATTTTTTTTTGTGGTATGGTTTGGTGTTGTGGTATGGTATGGTTTTGATATAGATATCATCCCATTCAGCAAAAAGTACTTCCACAAATAAATGTACCCGACCACTGCTTATTTGGAGTGCAAATTGTGTTATAATTATTTTTCAAATTTTCAAACAAAACCAATGCTGCATCTATCTCGTTATTGACATGTGGCTTATCGGAATTTTCCTCTAAGCTATAACCTGGCATTTCAACTCCAGCTGAAGTAATAGTACTTTTAGGTGGATCGTCTAATGGTATATGTTTTATTTTTTTTATGTTTTGTATCTTGGTTCGCTCCTCGGTTCGCTCACATGGTGGTTTTCGCCTTTTTTTAGGATTTGATAAATAAGAAGGGAGATTAGGAAATATCACTGGTACTGACTCATTCTTTAATATTGGTTTTCCTCTCGGAATTCTACTAATGGTGTCATCAACCAATTTTGTTTTATAAAAACGCAAAATATCCTTTTCTGGGAAGTGCAACGCACAAACAACATCTTTTACACTAAATATTTTATCTTGTCTAGGAATTGTTCTTAGCCACTTTTGAAATGTTACAGGATCCTAAAAAGAAAACGTATTAATGAACATCTACGGCTTTTGTATGATTTCCCACCACCTAAGTGATAACTGGTTAAAATGGCCTTATTTTAGATATTGGCGATATAGATCTGAAAACTATAGTGTTTAAACAAAATATTTGTTAAAAAGGCGAACAATTAAACTATTTTTAATGTAATCATATTAATTTTTGTTCTTATTACTATACAATAATTTTACTCCCAAGAGTTTTTAGGTTATGTTGTTTGCAAACATTCTAAACATTGATGTAATTTTTAAAATTTTTATAAAATCGAAAGTATATATTTTAACGAATGCATTAATCGTTAATAGTGTTTATCAACAAATATTTTACTTACGTTAGGAGCTTGAAAAGAGACTTGGGTTGTTCTCTCCCCGTTCTTTCCTGAGCTTCCTATCAGAAGAATAACCCGTTTTACATCCCGGCACGAAGCAAACTCTACTTGTATAACAAGTTATGTCACTCATTGTTTATATTAATAACGCAAAAATACAGTAATAAATAGTTTTTTACACAAATAATCCAAAAAAATCTCGCGTTGGTCTATCTAATACACGAAAAGTTAAGTGCGGGTGCGATCACTGCGCCTCTGTCGGCCAACCCAGCGAACTAACCAAAAACATGGACAGAAATCGCAAATTCGGCCATAAGCGTTCGGTCTCCTACCCTATAGCCCTCCGTAGTTGTTAATATACAACAAACATGTTAAAAAGGTCTACTAAAGTAGTTCTAATATACCACTCAAGTTTGGCAACATCGCTATGCAAACTTATGAGAATGCAATCGTTCAAGAATACCGAATGAAGCTACCGAGAGAAACCGATCGGTGGTGGGATACTTCCCATCACATAGTGGAACTTTCACATCTCGCAACTTGGAGAATAGGAGTCCAGGGCACATACAAACGATTGGTTGCATCACGAAGACATGACGCGCAGGTGCGCGCGCACGAATGGAATGTAGCGATACTGTCACAGCATCCGCGACTCGCTGTACACGGTAGCAGCTCGCTATTGTCACATCCAAAAGCAATATTGATTAGCAGCATAGCAGCTAAAAGCATAATACGGTATTATCAATAGCGATCGTATATCGTAATATTGATGAGCATTGTAAACTGCTATTTAAAAAGCAGCTTTTTATAATATTCGATAGCAGTTAAAAGCTGCTTCGCTCAAATAGCAGCTATCGAATAGCAATTTACTAAAAAGCAACCCATCCCTACTCTGAACTTTGCGAACATCCTGAAAATTAGCGAACTTTCGCCAACTGAGTTTATAAATTGAACTGCATGATTTCATTAGTTCATCTTGAACTGAAATTTCAACTCCCAACTGAGTCTCAACATTGCGAACTTTTCGAGTTTATAAATCCAGTGTAAATCAGCCTTAATAGTTCAAAATAGTTTTAATAACCTGATTTGTTTTAAGTTTTTTTACACTAAAGAGTCTCCAAATTCAACTTAAATGTCGCAACTCTCATAAAATGCTGACAAAACACCACAAAATACACGGCAAAATAAACAAAGCTTAAAATATCATGAAAGTCCCTTTGTAAACCGGTGGATTTTAATGGCGGCAAGCGGCAACTCTCATTGTGACGTCGACAGGAGCGAGTCAGCTGATAGTGGCGTGCGCAATATCATACCTGTTATTCTTTGTATCATGATACTATACCACCCAACCTGTAACTAATGCAGTTTCAGTGGTAGTGGTATTGTCGCAATCTTTTAAGGAAAAAGGAAACGAAGTGACTTTCTTTAACTCCCTTCGAAATGCACAACGAAAACTATGTATTTTTTTGGTAACCCAGCCTACATTGGGGAACCCTTCTTTGCATTTCAGCACTTTTATTTACTTATTTGCAAAATTCGCTATCACACGCTGACATATTTAAAAGACTATTACCACAGCTTATTCAATAACCAGCTACTCATCTTGCGGCGGCATCCTTTGATTTGGGAAAGTCAAGTGAAAATTTTAGAAGAGGGCCATGAGTTAATATTTTTCTAAACGTCTGAGTATCTGAACAATACTTTTGACAATTCGTTTAATTTAAAATACGATGTTTTATCGTCTAAAATCCTTTTGAAAACGATTTTAAATGGCAAAATTGTATAAAAATCCGAAATTTCCGGTATTTTTAGAGCAATAGCCGCAGCTTCGGGCCAATTTGTCGTGAATTTTGAAGGGAATATTCATTTTAAATTCAGTTCGCTTCGTGTTTCGTGTCATTACATGGCCTGAAAAATCACGAGACCGTGAAACTGAACCGCTAAGGGCACTGTCAGGAAGCGCAGTGCCCGACACTCCAACTTTCCGATTTAGATAGAGATGAATAGCTGGTTATTGAATAAGCTGTGCTATTACGCTCTTCTAATGGGTGAAAATCGAAAGAAAAAAATTTTAATTTGAGAATTTAAACTAGCTCAAATGCCGGAGAGTATGGTGCGGGTTAATTAGACAGCAAAAGCGAGAGTTACCCCAAAGTTGAAATATGGAACTCGTTTTAGCTTAAGCTTCGCGACAAAATAAGTGAATACCAAAAATTCGTTATTTATTTCTATCAGGAAAATCCATCAATAAAATCAATAAAACAGCAAAATAAGTTAGAAAATTAGATTAAATATTCCGACAATTTATCAGTAACAATAACGGAAAAATAATTATCCAGAAATTAATCAAAAATCAAAGTCGGTATAAAGTAAGTACCCCAAATTAACCGAAAACTAAAGTCGATGAGAAAAATACTCAAAACTTAATCAAAGATAACTAAATCAAACGATGAACAAATACTCGGAATATTAATCAAAGGTAAGTCAGGAACGATTCAATTATTGAGCGCTAATGATAAAAAAACAGATACTTACGGAAGTGGTCTGTCCCGTTGGATATTTGCTTAAGTTCTATTTAAATAAAACAGGTGAATAAACAAACAAAGGATTGATAATACTAGGAATAATTAGTACATTGCTTTTAGATGTTTCAAAATAATTTAATGAGATATTTTTCTCTACATATGTTTCGGCTTGATCAAGAGTAATTTATGTAGAGAAACATATCTCATTAAATTATTTTGAAACATCTAAAGCAGTGTACTATTTATTCCTAGTATTATTATTCAAGGATGTTTCACAAGGATCCTACCGCAGAAACTATTCAATGTATAAACAATGGATTGGTTTTATTACAAAAAATAAATTATCACAGCTGGTCAGGAGGGAGAAAAGAAAATTAAGATGAAGAAAATTTCAGTAGTCAATTCTTACGGTTACTGTACTCTTAAAGGTAGGCTTTACTCGGTGAAAATAATTCACACGCTTACTCTAAACAAATTCCGAAATATTTAATGCTTAAAGCATTAATAAACGAACGTCAGTAATATGTGTTGCGAAAAACTTCTCGTTATAGGTAAGTTCAATTAGCCCGAGTAATCACCTAATTAATGACTAATTCACGTTATCGAATCATGATCCGTCACATATACCGTATAACTAACTAACTATAGCTATTCAGTTTAGCTAAGTTTCGTTGATAACTGCCGCAAAGACAATATATAAATAAACCAGTTAGACCTGGCGTTATTATAGGCACTAATTAATTACAGACCTTAACATATGGCAATTTACTCCACGGTCAAGTTACCAGTAGGACAAAGATAATAAACAATCTGTTCGAGTAAAGAAAATCAAAGGCCTCAATAAAAAAAACAATTGAAAATAACGCAAAATCCACTAGGATAATGAGTAATACACGTAAGCCAGAAATCGTGAAAATTGAGTACAATAATAAACTAGTTCGACCTACAACGTTATTGCGTCAGTCAATTAACAGTTCAAAAAAAATCTATCCAAAATCTGATTACTCTATATCAGCGGATCTAACTGAATTTTAGAATTTGACTAAATAAAAGCCAGCATTTTAGGCTCGTCAAAATTACCCAAAAATAATAGAAACAAATCAAAGTTCGCTTGATAGGAAATTTGAGAATTTAATTTAAATAAAATTAAGTATTTTAGACTTGACAAAATTGTCCAAAAATTCAAAGTTCATTTAAAAAAAATTTGAATGACTAAAGGTTGCCTTAATTAAGGAGAAAGAGGTTAAAAAGTTATCTTTGTTCGAAAACAAAGCCAAAAAAATATTATAATTAGAGATCGTAGCTAATCACCAATTCGCCGCAACATAGATGAATGAAAAAAATTAAATAAAATGGAAATTGCTCACTTGGTCGATGAGTAACTCCTCAGGCAGCTTCCAGAATGAACTGCTCACAGTAGGAAGTTGACTTCCTTGGCAGGCGAAGGACTGGGAGACTCTATACAGGAGGTACGCTAGACAGGCGTAGCCAAGGAACACTCTGTCGCTAACGATGCTCGTAGATACCAAGGACCAACTCGACGATGGCAATAGGCCTCACAGTAGAAATAAACCCAGCGGCGGTAGTAACACCAACGGTAGTCCCCTGTGAAAGAACACATATTCAATGTTCCACACGTAACTCTTAATGGACGAGCATTATAACTTGATGATGAAAATCAACCATCAAGGAAAAAGAGAAATCAGAAGTAAAAAAAATCAATAATTTACCTGCGTAAGGGGTAGCCAGTTGCTGAACGCTAGACGGCTTTTAGTTGGGCAAGTGGGCTTCTGTAAGAGATTAAAAAAGGTATTAAAAATCTGCCCGCGTGCGTCACAAAATGATGGCGTTCTCAGAGAGACAAAAAAAAAATGCACAAAAAAAACTCAACTCACCTAGCAAAGTAGCACTCAAATCCCACAAAAGGGTGGTTTCAGACACCAACACTTACGAAAAGATAAGGTACAACTAAAGACTGAAACTGTTAAAATGACCCGGTCAGAAAAATCCCATTAACACAATTGACTCCGACCGGCGCCAAATTACTGCTTGACTCGGTTCGTCGTAAAGAGTGGCCCAAGCGACCGAAAACCGAAGAGTAGTACCGCACGAAGCTTCTTACCCCGGAAGAAACTCGCACAACCAATGAAGTTCCAGTAAGGTCGATCACATGTTCCTCTCAATAATTCATCCAAGGGAATAAAACGATAAAACCCTGGGATATCGATGCACAGGCATCCCCAAAAAAAAACTACCCAGAATAGCTAAAAGGGCATCATCAAGCCACTCCAACCAATAGAATTTTCCAGTTTTCCAGGGATAATTAACTGCGCGCGCGATGAAACTTGGTAGCCAATCCGAAACC
>MU182419.1:74225-85819 GCA_016904865.1 Pissodes strobi | reverse complement strand
ATATGCAATAATATACAGGGTGTTCCATTTAAAATTTTACAGTTGCTTCTACTTTTTAGTAGAAGCGGCAACACTGCATTGTCGAAAATATTTTAGCAAGGTAGAGCATATCCGTTTATGTAAATGGACAAATTTTCAGAATGATCCGTTGAGTGGTTCTCCAGAAACGTCTAATATGTCATCCACCGTGGGACACCTTATATTTGTATTAGCATTTATAATACGCAGTGGCTCTATTTATTTTAGTAGATAAGCGAAGCACATTGTTATTAGAATAGCTTGGCATGATTTATATTACATTATCGTGGAACAGTCAGCAAACCATTTTATATTTTTAAGAATTCTGTTAATAAAACCCACAAATACTCGACTTGACTCGTCGATCCATATTTTAATTTTGGTTTGAATATTTCATAACCTTTTGGGAACCCTTTGGTTGCTGAACACCAATTGCCGGCCGATCATTTCGGAGATCGTTTTGGGACCTCTCCTATTAAATATATTTATCTCTTCATACGGCAGGTTGCAGTTTATGTAATGTTCGCTTGTTCGTTCCGAGTAATATAGCAAAGTGTAATAGGAATGTACCATTTCTTGTAAATGCCAGCTGTCGATTTACATTTTTAAAAGTTTATCGTTTTGTTAGGGAATATTCTCTGCTATTTCTTGAATCTTTTGATTTCAATGCCTTAATTGTGGCCTCCGCCGTCATGTAATCCTAATAATAAACGAGAACTAAGTTGTTTGTTATCTTAGAATTAATTAGTCATTGCAAGTCCATGGATTTTTTTCTGGAGGAATTTGTTTTATAAGGAAAATATATTTATGCAAGGGGGGGCTATTGTTTTTATTAAAGTAAGGGGGCTTCGTCTAATGCGCACTGGGTTATTTCAGGGTTTTACTGCAGGGCCACAACTTTTACTAGCAGGCGAGAAGCAGGTCTTACCAGCAGGCCACAAGTTTTATTAGCGGGCCACAGTCCAATTATCAGCCCATCTTGACACCGAGCTATCGAGACCTCGGCTAGATCTTCCCCTCGGGGCCATCGAGGGGCAGTACCTGAGGTATCTATAGGTGCCCGGCGCCCCCACCAGAGTCGACGACCGGATTTGGATATCGTACAGAAGCTTTATCTTCCATGAATTAATTTGTTTTTTTTTTAGTTTAATATAATCGCTGTTAATTTAAATCAAACATTGACCGCCAAGCTCTAAGATAGCTCGTTAATTTTATTTTCATTTATTCACTGGTTTGTCGGACCGGTTAATCTAATTGCTCTGAATTTTCGCTCTTTTTAAGATAAGTCAAGCATTGACCGGCTCTAAAACAGTTTCAATCATTTTATTCCTTTCATTGATTTATCGAGTAACATAACCGCTCTGAATTTCCTTTCTTTATAATATAAGTCAAGCATTGATAGCCAAGCTTTCAATAGTTTTAATCTAATTTTATTTCTTTTATTAATTTATCGAGTCATTTGATTTAATTATTGTGGCCGTTCATTGCTACCTATTATGATTGCTACATTTAAATTCGGTGCAGCTATTAGCGCACGCATACCTAATTGTAATTAGCTTAGTTAACGTCAAAGTGATCACTTCGGTTAGTAGTATTTAGTGCATTTAGTTGTAAGGCATACAGAACCGAGTATTAACAACAGAATTGGTCTCTGTACAATCACCATATTGTACCTAATTTAATAGTCATTTGACATTCTTTTAGACAACTAACAACATCTCCATTTAACTTGCCATTTTACTCCAGATAGATTGATGCTGTGTTTAAAAAAAAAGCTTACCTAGTAGCAAATATATTGTTCCTTAAATTTTAGATTGTGTTTTCTTGTTAAGTAAAGCTTGAGTAACTTTTGATTTAATAAGCCAGCCTATATTCTCGTTTTCTTGTCAGGTTAAAATTAAGTACTTTTTGATTTAATAAGTCGGCCTAGGTGGCCTGCACAACACCTGCAGTGGAAATTTTTCAGTTTAGTTGGATAGAACTGGTGGCGCTCTAACGACCCCACTACTGGGGCCGGGCATTTGCGATACGACTCTCCAGGGCTGGGTTACTTTTTAATTGGAAAAAAAAATACTTTTAACTTCAATTAGAAAAACGTGTTGCAAGTAAATGGAGTTTTGGATGATTAATTAAAGGTAATTTTGGGTGATTAACGTTATTAATAAAGGTTTTTTTAGGATGTGGATTTTTCCCATTAGCTAATTGTGACAAGAGTATGCAAATAGAGATTATTTTATTGACTATAGTACATTCAGCAACACACAGGACTCCACTCTCAGTGATACATTTACATAGAATAAAACGAGGAATAAAAGCTCATATTTTTTTATAAAATAGAACCTTCTTTTTTAATTAAAACAGGTAAGTATCAAAAACGCCACGTTCGATTATGAGAAAAAAATAAACATTACAATTAAACATTATATCTACTTGATCCATGAATGTTAGCTTGTCAAATGAAATAAAATACAGGTATAAAATGAAAATAATCATAAACAAATAGTCATTAAAATGATATAAAACTTATAGGTTAGAAAATAACTGATTTTTATTGAAATTATTACGTTTACCCACAATTTTTGCAACAAAGTGCCTTTAGACATTGTTTATGTTTATATAAAGGAAAATAAACAATGCTTTAGGGAATGTACAAAATCTAATGGTTTTATCAAAGTTCTTGGCTTGATTATCACTTTTACACCCGTGCACAGCACAACGCATTTTTATTTGTCAAATTTTCACTTGTTTACCTAATAAAATATAAGAATTTTAGCACTAAACACTGACAAAAGTTATAATTCAGACCAGATAATATCTAAATCCGATAGGGTACTGCATCACACTTTAGTTTAGGCCCCTTTTTTGAATCATAATTGAAAATGTCATACTTCAAATTTCTTTCACAGTCGTCATTTTTGAAATGCCTTGAGCATATTGGAAATGTTTTAGGATTAAAACTATCCTCACGACAAGCATTTACCCACAATTTTTGCGACAAAGTGTCTTTAGGAAATGTATACAATCTAATAGTTTAATCAAAGTTCTTGGATTGATTATCACTTTTACAACCGTGCACAGCACGACGCATTTTTGAAGTGAAACTTCTTCACGCGCGCCGGGGTAAAATTTGAAGGTAGCGATCCCCGATCTCGACACACGGCGGGCAATCGCAACACACGGCGGGCGATACACGACGAGCGACACGACCTGTTGTTGTGATATCTTTGTTAGTTTACAAGCAGAAAATATGGGATTTGCTCTATTACCTGGTCAGGACATAAGCGAAACTTTTATGAAGAATATTTTTTTTTCATTTAGGCCTTCCCTTTTTATTGAGTGGTATATTTAAAAAAAAAACTACTTTTCAACCAAATCCGTTGCGATATGTATAAGGCTAGGGCGTTTAAGTTTCATTTCAGATATGCGAACATAGTGCACAACCCTTTTTTAATTGTCACACTTTCACTGTTAATCCAATAAAATGTAAGAATTTTAGCACTAAACACTACAAAAAAGTTACAATTTTAATCAGACAATATTTGCATTTGATATGCACGCAAAAAATAGAAAACCAGTAAAAAACGCAAGAAACACACTCAAGCAGACTCAATAGCAAAGAATACAATAAAACCACAAAGTTTTGTGAATAAAACGCCATATTCGCTCTCTTTAGCTCGTCGCACCAATTGACAGTGCGGTCGTATGCGCAATATCTTACCTTCCCCCGTTATTTTATCACGAGAATTACCAATGTTTTTATTGTCAAGCGAAATGCTTTCACTTTAAACACCTCTGGTGGTGTAGCGATCAGACGTTCTGCTGGTCATTCGTACGCCCCGGGTTCCATTCCCGTTGGTCGCAAGACATTAAGAAGAGACAGGTCTACTCTCATTCGACATATTGATGTAGCGCTTACCATAGAAAAAGGTTATAGGGGCGAACCGCCGATTCTTGGCGTATCTCTTCCTGCGTTATCAGTCTACTTGTCAAGACTGTCAACAGCGACACATTTGTCACCCAAAACCGTGGTTCTACCTCGTTTTTGTCTTTTTAAATTAAATTATGTGAACCATTGTCTTAAAATGTGGCGTACAATTTGTGAAATTTACGTGTGACCGTTGTCGATTTGTGTTGTTCGTTTGTCTTCATGGATATGTCCTCTTCCATTGACAAGTAAGTGAAAGAACGTCCACCATTTTCCTTTCTTTCTACTCATCACAAAAAAAAATCATCATTCTTAATTTGCACCTTTAATTAACCCCTTTCAAATTCTAACAAATTTTGTATCTAAACTTAACAATGTGTATTTTATCATTTTCTTTACCAAAAAATTCTGCAGTAGTCTCTGACTCCTATAAGTTTTACTTACTTTTCAGGTAACACTGATGATGGCTTAGGCAGAACGCGATCTGTTACACCATTTTTAGAAGTCCTTTTGAATTAAAACTTTTTGCATGGAATACAAAGACTGTTTGATTTACTATGTTTCGTACATGCACACAGCCTTTATCATTCATTTAATTTAAGTTAACTTTTAGTTTATTGTGTATGCGTTTTTAATTACCCTTTTTAAATACTTAATACAGCAACTTATATAAATAAAAATTGCTATATACAGCAATCAAGAACCTAGAAGTGCCATACTTTAAAATCGATTTTTCTCCTAAATGATATTTTGTGACGTCTTTTCCCCTGTGGTCTTCTTGCTCCATTCGAGGACGACTGGGAGGACAAGGCCTATTAGATTTTATAAATAACAATAACGATGATAGTTTGTAAGTTTTTAGCCTATAACTATAAACGGTGTTTTTTCATTTATACTTTTTAGCATTCTTAAGCTTTATATAGATCAGCGAGCGAAATGACGAACCGAACAGTGAAGCGATCAAATCGGCTTACATCAAAGACATATAAAAAAATGTCTTCGGCATACATCATTACAGCTCTGCTATCTATACCTCTTTTTTTTCTATCGTTGAATCCGGAACATATTTTCGTTTTCTCTATTAAAATTTCACAATAATTATGTACGTCTAAATAATTAAATTTAAAAAATTCGTATTCTTAATTTATTTGCTCTTGCATAAACCCACAAAGTAATCATCTTCGTTCTGGTTCTCCAGGAGTTTTTGCGAAATATTCCATTTATTAATTTATATCCATATATTTTTAAAATTATTGTATTGATGCTTCATTAGTTAATAATAAAATCAATTCGAAGTATGCACCTCGAAACCTTTATTCCTAAAATGTATGATTTATTTACAAATGAAGATCTGTATAAATGTATATACACATAATTAAAATTTATTGTATTATTCTAAAATTACTGCATCCAAGACGTTTCTGCTTTTCTGTTCACTTCAAATTCATAACAAATTGCCCTTAGAAGTCCAATCTTAAAATCTAAGGTGGGGTTTGTGTTGCAATATATGTCTGAAAATATATAAAACAAATGAAATATTACAAAATTTCAAATAGACCAAATATCTAAATATAGATAATACTAAAGAGCGATATAGATTTCCGTCCTGACGTGGAGTTCATCAATAAAAAACATAATTTATATTCTTAAATTACAAATATTTTTAAAAATAATGAAGTTTAATGTTTTCTACAACTTGCTTTTCAAAAATCTGGGCTCTATATTGACACAAGTGATGGTCAGGCGATTCCTAATTCATTTGGATGGAAATTATGTGAAATTGTTGAAGCAAATTCAATAACGCATGTTTTATTTTAAACTAATATTTCAGTGCCGACGTAATTCGAGGGTGTAATCCACTTTGATTCAAAACGTTTTGTATTGTTTATATGATTATCTATGCTAATAAAATGATGAGTACTCAATGTAAAATGCATCCAAATAATTGTTCGGTCCCCTGGCTCGATTATTGACTGTTGCAGCGACCGTTTTATGTCCTGGTACCTGGCCAATATTTTAAGTATATAAAAAATGAAGCTTACTTATCTAGTTTTTCCCAAAATACCATCAAATGAGCCCTATCCAAATGCCTTTTTGTTCGCGACAGCTGAATTACTGTTACATTCCATTTTTCAACGTTCGGATCTATTTTCATTTCGTCATACTTGATGTGGAAGGCTGCAATCTTGTCAAAAATTTCTACTGGAGATTCCCAGGGATATCTGAAATGTACAAAATTACATATACGTAATTTCATAAGTAAAAATCATGATACAAAGAAAACAAGATATGACATTGCGCACGTTGGGGCGGAGCCAAGATTCAGCGCGCAGGTCATACGGTTAAATATTTTCGCGGGTACATAACCTAAACTCCATTTGTTTTGTGTTGTGTTGTGAGTTTATGCTAGGTTTTTTTTTTGGATTTCTAATCAAATTATCTTTCAAAATGCGTTGTGCAGTAACTGGGGTGCCACACAGATTATCCGTCTAAAAACTATACCAGCGATTTAATGTTTTTTCGGTTTCCCAACGATGAAAATCTTAGCAAGGAATGGATCAATGCTTGCAAACGGGAAGACAAGGTTAATGTTAAAAATGCGCGTATATGTTCAAAACATTTTGATAAGGACTGTTACGAGAGAAACTTGAAATTTGAGCTTTTAGGATATTCAGCTAGAAATCGTCGGCTTCTCAAACCAGATGCATTACCTAATTTAAATTTACACAAGAAAAAATCCGACAACAGTTTGGCTAAAAGCAGGGATGATCGTTCAAATAAAAGAAATCGTACCAAATTTGTGAATAGCATGTGTGTGTGTCTTTAGAATAAACTATGGTGTAATTTGATTTTTGTAGCTTATTAATAATTTTAAAAATTAGTTTTGCTTGCTCTATCTCCCAAATATGACCAATCGATTGTACTTTCAATAGTTTATATAGGTCATTTGTATGCATAAGGTAGTCAAGATTAAAAAGGATCTTGAGTAGTCTATTTTATAGAACTTCAACTTTTTGAAAGCTAGTGTTACTGCAGGTACCCCAGACTGGAATAAGGTATCGTAAGATTGAAAGAATCTAAGCATTATATGTATATTTAGCCAAGTTAGTTAAAAAGTGTCACTTGTAAAATGATCCAATAAAGGGGATATGCTCAATGTGGGCATTCCAGTTAAGATTTTCATCCAGTACAAGTCCTAAGTATTTTGTGCTGCTTATATTTTCTACATTTATTCAATTTAAGGATATGTTAACTGGCTTTATTAGTTTGTTTTTTGTTTTGTTTAAATACTATGTATGTATTTTGTTTTAACTAAATTAATCTTAAGGATATTTTGTAGTAACCATTGGCTATATTTAGCTTGCAGGTGACTATTTACTCGACTAACCAGATTGTCAGAATTGTGATCTGAATATAATAGATCAGTGTCGTCAGCAAAAATATAGTACTCGCAGACAAAGAACTTAAAATGAGTACAGTTAAAAGGACCTAAAACGGATCTCTGGAGTACACCACAATTATAAGTTAGGATTACACTTTCCTGCTGGTTTACATATACACATTGCTTTCTGTTTAATAAGTAAGACCCAAGCAAGGAGAGCACACATCGTCTAAACCCCATTCTTTCCAACTTATTTAATAAAATAGCATAATTTACCACATGAAATGCTTTTTGCAACATGTTTTTACTGTTATCTAAGTTGGTTGAAATATGGATAAGAAGATCTGCGGAAGAGTGCTGCTATTTATAAGAAATCCATATTGATATAAATCATGAGATAAATCTTTAGATGAAAGATATCATTCGTTTTTTTATTACTGTTTCCATGAGTCTAGAAAATACACTGATTATGGAGATGGGTATAGATAACTATAGAGTTATTTCGTGGTGTTTTCGATCCCGATTTGTATATTATGTAATAAATAAATAAATAAAATTATTATTAAACATATAAGTATTTTTAATGTACCCATTTTTAATACGGCGATAATAAACTTTATATGTGCTTTATTTATCCCCAGTGTAAAAGATGCAAAATTAGATAACCTTATTTTACTTCATACAAAAAACTATAATATCACCACAATACCAAAAACACTGTTAGCAAAACGCATCTCGGGTTCAAAAAATTTATATTGGGTATCGTGGTAATTTACTAGCTTTGTGCAAGTATCATTGTGGTAAAGGTTCCAAACCCTAACATTATTAATATTATTTCATAATAAACTGTTATTATCAAATTATAACAAGTTATCTGCCACTAAGCTATTAATTTATCATGAAATGTATTTATTCTTTCTTAAATCACTCTCAATGCATAACTTAATTTTGTCATTAGAGGCTGTATAAAATTATTTCGTATATAAAAACATGTATATCACATCTTACCATATCCGATTCGTTAATATAATTTCATATTAAAA
This sequence comes from Pissodes strobi, assembly GCA_016904865.1. Lineage (NCBI taxonomy): Eukaryota > Metazoa > Arthropoda > Insecta > Coleoptera > Curculionidae > Pissodes > Pissodes strobi. The sequence goes on along the minus strand of MU182419.1, from coordinate 77,451 downwards.
GATCTTTTCTAACGTAATAGCTAGAAAACGAAAAATAAGCCATATATATTCCCATATACTCATTAGGTTAAATTCAAATCTACGAACCGTCTGATCACATGCGCCGACTGGACGAATTTGGAACGGCGATTCAGCATATCTTGTATTCTTTGTATCATGAGTAAAAACTAGGGATAAACCGTTTATTTTTTGGGCTGATAGCAATAAGCGGCTGATCCGCGAAATTGTGTCAAAGATGCACTGACTAATCATGTTATATGAGATAAGAAGTAGCTTATTAGAGAAAAGGTTATACAGGCCGCCAAGAAAGTCGTACAATTCGAACTAAATCTCGCTTTCTTATTTACCCTGTAAGATGGAAATATGATACCCTCGGAAGCTCTGTAAGCATATTTAAAAAAAAACAGGGACTTGAGACCAAGAAAACTGTCGATATGATGGAATTAGCGAAATAGAAGATATCACAAATTATTTCAGCCTCTACCGGAAAAAAATATAAAACCATTCAGCGAGTAATCGAAAAGCTAACCTACGTTTTAACCTTAAATGTCTTTTTCACCGCTTTTAAGTTCTGTTTCGTGATATATATGCTGATGTATTAAAATTAGTGATGAGTTTACTTAACATAATTTTAAATGGCATCCCTGTCGGAACGGAAGCAAAACACAATACAAATCGTTGCAGGAAAGGGGCAGATAAAAGTATTGTTACGTTTTTCCCGCGGGTTTTGAACCATATTACAAATTTTACTATTTCAAACTAATAGTCTCTTTATTCTCTACCACTGTATACAATTGAACACACTAAACTACTCTTATAACTTTACAACTAATAGCTCTTTACCATTCAACACTCAATGATTAACTAACTACCATTCGCCTTAGGTCTGCTCCTTATATACAATCTCAAATCTATCACGAATATTCGGGAAGTACTCCGAGGCCACTCTATATGATTCTCGACCAGGCCATCGAAATAATTCCAGCGTTCCTGAATCTTCGCGGCCGGCCGGCGATGACTCATACATAGACGCGGGACCGCGGGACGCTGCAAGGCCAGTTCTATAAGGTAGCACAAAAACACGGATGATTGTTAGTCGTGACATTACCTCCCTCTTAAACCTGATCGTCCCGATCAGGTACTTCACGTCCGTGATATGCTTTCAGCCTGTCGAGGTGGACAACTTTCAGTTATTTTTCTGGGGCTACGCTGAATTCTATACACTACGTCATTAATTCTTTTGATGACTGCATAGGGCCCTGCTCATAATGGCGTTAGCTTGGGAGATCTTCCTTTCTTCCGTTGCGGATTGTATAACCAGACTTTATCATTCATCTGAAATCCTACAGAGTTAGCTTGGAGATCATATCGAGCTTGGATTCAGTTCAAACGGTAGTCCCACATCATTCTGTTTCATCTTCCCACTTGATCTTGTCTGGGGTCCACACTGCTGGCACCGTGATTTCACATCCTGGTAGTAGTTGACCCAGTAAAATCTGTCGCGGATCTTGTTAATCATTCTGTTAACTCCAAGATGAGACCAAACCTTCCATTATGTATTTCTTCCAGAACTTCCGATACTCTCTTCCTCGGTACCACTAACTGCGTCTTCACTACTTTTCCATGGGCGCTTTCCCAGGCTCGTTTAAGGAGTCCATTTTCAACTACCAGGGAGTCCCAATGAGCCCACAGAGATTTAAAAGTAGATCCCTTAGTTGAAATATCTCTCCAGCTTGTCTTGTGGTCTTGGTTGACGTTCTTCTTTAGCTTTTAGCAGTAGTGCTATTTCACTATCCTCAAGCTGATCCTTCTTTAGTTGCTCTGTGGTCCACTGCTGATCAACTTTATACTTGGTTTGCCTAATGGGAGTGATTCTTTCTTGTTGCTATATTCTTTGGAAATGTTTATAATTATCCTCCTTCTGGATAAAGCATCTGTATTATTATGCCATCTTCCTTCCCTGTGCTTAGCCTTAAAGTTATATTGTTTTAACCCTGCCTGACTTGACTTTGAACTGCTAGCGTCTCTGCATGGCGATGTAGACCGTAGTTGTACTCGACAGCCTCTCTTGAAATGCCCAGTCCTGCCACATATATAGCACTGATTTGAAACATTTCGGTTACGTGGCCTATCTTCTAATGATTCCCGGAATCTTTGTACTTGACAATCTCTTTTGAAATGCCCAGTCCTGTCACATATATAGCACTGATTTGAAACATTTCGGTTATGTGGCCTATCTTCTGGCTCCCCGAAATCTTTGTTCTCGACAGTCCCTTTTCAAATGTCCAGTCTTGCCACATCTATAGCACTGATTTATAGCATTTCGGTTATACCTATGGTCTAACTTCTAGTGGCTCCCGGAATATCTGTACTTGACAGTCCCTTTTGAAATGCCCTGTCTTGCCACATCTATAGCACTGATTTATAGCATTTCGGTAATATGGCCTAATTTCTAGTGGCTTCCGGAATCTCCCTGTGGCCTGAAGAACTTCGGTTAATTTCTTTAAAATACCGTCCATCTCAGTTAGTTCACACCTGTTCGCCAGCTTTTCTTCCTGGATGGATACGTCCCTGTTTGCTGGCTTAGAGATGTTACAGGCCGCCTCGATTTCTAGGGCTCTACCCAAAACTTCACGGCTGTTATCAAATTTGGCTAGACGTAGCATTTTCTGAGTTTCTGGATGTCTGATACCATCCACGAAATATTGGGCAGCAAGTTCCTCTTGAAATTCTTCCGTTGCTCCCGGGCAGGCAAATTGAATGAGACGTATAACGTCTGCCTCAAATTCTTGCAGGTTTTCACCAGGCTTCTGAGATCTGGACTTAACTTGTGCCTGATACAGTTGTCTTCTAAGTTGGTCTCCAAATCGTTTCTCCAGGGCAGCTGCAAGTATGCCATATTTCCCTTGTTGGCTGATGGGAATAGTTTGTAATAGTTCCAGGGCAGATGCACGAAGCGCAACCACTAGTGATATAGCCATTTCTTCGTTATTCCAACTGTTGGCAACAGTAGCAGCCTCAAATTGCATTCTGTACATTGTCCAGGATGCTTGACTGTCATACGTTGGAGGTTTGATGTTTTATCCTGAGGCGAATGCCCTCTCGGTGGGTACTTGATATTTTAGTCTGGTAACTTCTGCTTGTAGATTTTTCATTTCATTCTGTACGTCTCCTACTTTTTTTTGTACATTTCCAACTTCTTTTTGTACATTTCCCACTTCTTTTT
>MU182419.1:59048-74215 GCA_016904865.1 Pissodes strobi | reverse complement strand
TTTTTGTACAGTTCCAACTTCTTTTTGAATATTGTTTACTTCTTTTTCAAATTTCTCATTTTGCCCGTCCAATATTTTCTGTAATTTTTCTTGCTCGCCTACAATTACATAAAGATCCTCTTTAAAAAACTGAACAATATTGAGGTTGCTGCATGTGGGATAAGTGTGACTATCAACGTGGGTGACATAAGATGAAGGTTATATTTATAGATAGAGCAATGAGGAGTAGACACCAAAAAGTAAGTATGCGTAATTCAGAAAAACAATGGCGACAACATTCACGTTATCCAGATCCCGTTATGATATGAATATATCTTCGCTGCAATTTGAAGATTATCCATGGTGTCCTCAGCTAAGATAACATGACATACTGGAACCAAAATACCTATGAAAAAATTTCTGAATTATATTGTGATCCGCGATAATTTATAAGTAAGGTGGTTAATGAGTTCCTTCCAAGTTAGACTGAATGCAGGAATATTTTCAACAGGTTTGATGTCAGCGACAGTCTTCGAAGAATGATAGGTGTGCCATCACCGAAATATTATTTTTTCTACAGCCGAGCGCAAAATAACTAATTACTAAATTGAAATGAAATCGCAAAATGGACGAATGGCACGGATCTTTATTTTGCGCTCTAGCGCGAACATGGAAAAGAAAATTCTCACTTTTTCCGTCGAGTATGCTATGAATAGTCATGGCAATAGAAAATAAATAAATGACAGTCGTGCATTTATTATAGTTGTTGTTGGCAATCCTGTCCTAGATATGCCCGAATAATATGTCAAAACTGCCAGTAATTTGCAAATTTCAGAATAAGTATAGAGAAAAATGTGCATTTAATTTTAAAAAATGGGGCTGTAGAAAAAGTTCTGTGTGTTTTTCGAGCGCAAAGTAAGATTGCCGTTTTCGAAAGATTACTGCGCTCCGGTACGCGTCGCGCAGTAACATTCTTTCTCAAGCGGCAATCCGTTACTTTACGCTCTAAATACACAAATAACTATTGTGTCGTTCTGTTCCATCAGTAATAAATCAAAGTAGAGCGTTCATGTAAATCGGAAACAGCAAGAAGTCCCAGACGAATTCTTGCGGGACTCAATGCTTCAGGGTGAGGGTTAGATTGGCTTCAGGGTTTGATGACTGGACAAATTTCTGTTTTATAAAACATATTGAACTCGCTCACTCATATATGATATGATATGATATGACCTAAAAAAGCAGTCGCTGTCAACGCTCATGATGGAGATTGTTAAAGTTTTCAACTAACAATAATCGCACCTCGGATAAACCTCATCGGTTACGATAATGCCACTGCGCAAAGCAGCATAGCTTACCTAATACTATTTGTAATGGCACACAGTCAAACGCCTCATTCAGAACAAAAAACGAGTAGTAGAGTTTAGGCAAAGTTGTCACATATAAATATATTAAACACAGTGCGAACTAGAGGCGTTTTTCCCTGAGAGCGTTTAATTGTAATAATTATTAGATATTATATTGATATTTTTATATTCTTTCAATTATCGTTATATTTTTTGATGTTTTAATTTGTAGAAATATTTTGATTTTGATTTCGAAAACTTTCTTGGGCTTTGCTATTTTAATGATTTCCTTAATAGTATCAATTTAATCGTCTTCAGTAAAGGACTGATTGAGCACTTATGCAATTAACTTTCTAGTTTTTATGTAATTTTTTAATTTATGTAAATTTCGATTGAAGTAGCTGAGGGCTAAATAATAAGGATTATCATTATTACAAAGTTTGATCCATGAATTCTAGGAGGGTAGTAAAACACTAATTTATTATGCATCATTGTACCATCATCTGTAAGCATGCTTACCCCTTAAACTGCCATGCTGGTCCCATTACAAACACAGCAACAACTCTATCCCAATCGCTGGGACTCAACTTAGCAGGGTTATCCACTACTCTATATGGGACAGTCTGACCGCTTTTTTGGCGCTGAATTAGTACTTCATTATCTCGCTTGCTGCCTTGAGCTTTTTTCTGTTCCTGAGTCACAAATTTCATTTCTTGTATGATATCTTTTACGTTATACATAGAAATAAGCGAATTCGTACCTGAAATAACAGAAAGTGTTTAAAATTCATGAATAAAATGAAATATGTTGTAAGTGGTATTTGACCATTTTCGTTCCTTTTATCAATTCCTACAGGTATATTATACAGGGCGTTCCAACCCTATTTAGACATGAAATATATTGGAAGCAGAATAGTATTGATACTAATTGTTTAGGACGAAATTGTTTTTTTCGATAAGGCCGAACATGACTAGTTCTTGACAGCAGTATTTAAATTGTCACTTTAAGGTATTTAGTTGAATGACAGTCCAACGATTTTGACGTGTTTACAGAATTTTCTGTAAATTAATCTAGAAGGATGAAAAAAAAAACAGGAGAATTGGTTGTTGTTGATTTAGGTAGTCAATTGTTTTCGTCAGTAGCCAAAAAGATTCCCTGGATTCAGAAGGTAGCTCCCGAAAAATATTTCTATTTCGAGATGAAATAGGGTGAAAACCGATTCAAATTTTCAGGAAAGGAAGGTTGTTTTAGTAGAAGGTATAAATTCTACCAACGGCCATAATAGTGATTATCCCACGTCTTCTTTAAGCTATCCAGGAAAGTTTTGGTGAACCCCAGTTATGAGTAAGTTGTTCTAAGCTGTTTGTGAATGTAAAATTTCAATTAGTTTCTGAGGGCCGAGTCAGGCATTCCCATTATTTTCAGGTTAGTTTGTTTTGGTGGATTAATTTCCGTTTTACGGTTCTAGTTTCGGATTCCCCGTAGGGTTGTTAAGAACTCTTTTGGAACCTTACAAATTAGGTTACTCTATAGTTTTTTTTTGGATGACAGCAAAGAATGTCGGATGTCAGTTTTTTTGATCAATTTTTAACTGGTTAATTGACAGTGACAAGTCCGGAGACAGATTCTCTGCTAGAGGACCGAAGAAGGATTAAGGAAAAGGGTTCTCTGGCCAGCTTGACTTTGTGATGTCATGTTGTGTTGAGCTATGATGTGTTGTTTTGAGCTTGTAATTGTATTATGTATTTTAATCGAGTATGTGCTTCAAATTTTAAAACTGTAAATTTTGATATTTTTATGTGATTAATGTGTATTTTTTTTTAACCTGTATTTTTTGTAGTCATAGGTTTTTTAAACTTAACTTAGGATACTTTGTTAACCTGAGTTAATATAGTCTAGGGTTATTTTAGGTTTAGGTTACATGACGTGTATAAATGCATTTCTGCATATTAATACCAATAAACTTGATTTGATACTTCTCTCTGATTTTCGAGAGGTCCCGAAATACAGATAAGTGATCTTTTTAGTTGACAATTATATTTTCCTGTTAGAGATTAAATAGAATTTTGGCATCGCCGTAAAGACTTAAAAATTACCCAAAATTTTGAAACTTAGACCGTATTTTTAACAGCTTGAATAATTATCATAGTATTTGATATTGAATATTTTAAATACTAGAGTTTATATAGAACCTTTGTGTAGCTACGCCGGCATAGTTCATTCCAATTTAGACTGTCAAGTTGATAAGAGGGTGTGTCTAGTTAAACAGTAAGCGGTGACATTGAATTCATTTATAAGGCTAGAGGAGCTTTCTTTGTTTTATTTTCCTAAAATAAAAGTATTGGCCTGAATTACTGTTGTCATTTTGTTTGGGTTAGTTTGGGTTACCTCGACTTGAACTTTAACCTATATTGATTTCATTTCATGTACGTGGACATCATTTCAGAACTTGTTTAGTGGGAATAAAAAAAAACATCGGACCAACCTGAGCTGAGCTAGCGTAGGTGTTTTTCAGGTGGTGCTTTAAGGACTGATACGAAGACTAGTGGTGTCTATATTTCAAGGTATTTTATCCGAATATAATATACTTAATTCTTAATTTTTGTTTTGTTAACAATTTGTCGTCCAGCGTCAACTGCTGAGTATAATATTTTATTTGAAATTTAATCACAATTTCGCATCCAACTTTATAACAGAATTTAGCAGTAGAGTTTTAAAAATTAGAGATAACAGTATACTCAAATTATGAAAATAACTTCGTTTTTTAAATGGTACCCTCTATTTTATCATAATTCAATTCTTCTTCCAATTATCCAAAGATAACATGTATTATGCCTATGCCTATTATAATCCGTTCTCGATTTATTCGAAAATTAAATAAGAGACTTATAGTCCGAGAGGCGACCGTCATAATAGTGTGGTGTCTGAACTGTCAGGATTTTGCAAGATAAAAAATATTATTTCGTTGGGCCCAATAAGAAACCGTTGATCGGCCGTGGCTGGCCTTGACCAGTAATTAATTAGGTGATTCACGGTCGATGGTAGGTTAGACGTTTCTGGAGAACCACTCAACGGATCATTCTGAAAATTTGGTCGTTTACATAAACGAATATGCTCTACTTTGCTAAAATATTTTCGACAGTGCAGTGTTGCCGCTTCTACAAAAAAGTAGTATTAACTGTCAAATTTTAAATGGAACACCCTGTATATTATTGCATATATGGATTTTGCGGAGAAGTCTAGACATATTTCATAAATAATGTCCTATACCTATCTGTTACTGTTTTTGAAATATTGGCAGTTGAAAATCGACCATTTACCAAGTTTGACCGCCTGTAAAATCTAAACGGCTAAAGATAGAGCAAAATGGTTTGCACTTTCCTATCTTGGTTTTTCATAAGCTGCCGTTTGACACATTTTTTTTATTTAACCAGAGGTTAAGAAATCCCGGTTAAATTTAACCTCTGGTTAAATCTAAAATTAGTGTCAAAAGATAGCTTATGAAAAACCAAGATAGGAAAGTGCAAACCATTTTGCTATATCTTTAGCCGTTTAGATTTTACAGGGTGTCAAACTTGGCAAATGGTCGATTTTCAACTGTCAATGTTTCGAAAACAGAAACAGATAGGTATAGGACATTATTTATGAAATATGTCTAGAATTCTCCGTAAAATCCATAATGCAATAATATATAGGGTGTTCCATTTAAACTTTGACAGTTGCTACTACTTTCTAGTAGAAGCGGCAACACTGCACTGTCGAAAATATTTAGCAAGGTAGAGCATATTCGTTTATGTAAAAGACCAAATTTTCAGAATGATCCGTTGAGTGGTTCTCCAGAAACGTCTAACCTACCATCGACCGTGAATCACCTTGTATAGTGTCTCAAAAAGTTCGCATCATAAGAGAAACTTTTTTTTCTTCAAACGTCAGTAAATCCGTCGTTACTCGACTGTGTAGGCGGCCGTGAAGTTTCGTTTTTCCTCCGCCGGAGCTTTACTTTTCACTTTTCCGCCGGCGGAGGTAAAAGTGTTGTCATAGCAACATAGATACAATACAAACAGACAACAAAATAACCGTCAACAACTCAAGATTTATTAAACTACAATTTGTATTTATCACTCAATTTGTGACTGCATTTCTAAAAATCACTAATTTAGGAACAAATTGGTTATTATTTAATCGAACTTACTCAATAACTGCTTATCAATACGGAATTAAAACGCAATCGAAGACGCAATTTTAAAGAAATAATTATTGTTGACAGTGTCCACTGACAGCTTTATGTTACATTATATTCACCGACACCGGTCTAAGCATGGCCACCTACGACCGTGGTCTAAGCCGCCTTGCGAACCCATTTATCTTTAATAATAATTAGATATTATTACTATTAAAAAGAGATGTTTTTGCATTAATTTGTCGACATTTGAAGAAAAACAGCATATTTTATTTGGAGGAAAAGTTACTTTTCATGGCTTGCTCTCTATTACCAGCCTCACTCTGTTCGGCTGTTAAACACGAGCGCGCCATGAAAAGTATCACTTTTCCTCCATATAAAATAATATACTATTATTATTGATTTCTCAGAAAACTTTATTCTTGATAAAAGTTAGTGCTTGGAAAAAACCTAACTTTGACAATGTTAAATTAAAGATAAGTTGTACAGGGTACTTAAAAATACAAAAATTGAATTTAAAAAAACAAAAATTTTGGAATATCGGAAAACCTTCTACAGGAAAAATAGAGCTCTTATTAACATAAAAATATCAGTAAAATACCATTTTTTTCCAAAAGTTAACTCTTGCTGAGAAAATTCATGACAATTATTGAAAAACACCCCCCTTTTTCTTAATTTTGTTCTTATTTTTTTCAGCAACGACGCACTTTTGGAAAAAATAGTATTTGACTTTTATTTTTATCTTAATAAAAGCTTTATTTTCTCTGTAGAAAGTTTTCCGATATTCCAAAATTATTGTTTTTTTAACCTTAATTTTTGTACTTTTTAAGTACCCTGTATAACTTATACTTAATTTAGCATCTTCAAAATCAGTTTTTTCTAAACATCAACTTTTGTCAAGAATAGAATTTTCTGTGAAATCAATAATAAAAAAGTTTCCGATAAGATGCGAACTTTTTGAAAGACCCTGTATAATTAATTACTGGTCAAGGCCAGCCTCGGCCGACCAACGGTTTCTTATTCGGCCCAACTAAACAATATTTTTTATCATGCAAAATCCTGACAGTTCAGACACCACACTATTATGACGAATGACGATCGCCTCTCGGACTATTAGTTTATAAAAAAAAACAACAAACATTATTATTATTATTATGACTATCCTATATTAGTATATTGTGCAACAAGTGCTGAAAAAAGACTTTTCACACGAAGGAGACAGTTTGAAAAGTCTTTTCAGCACGTGTAGCACACTATACTTTTTCTACGACTGCTACATATAGGGTTCCCCACTGGGAGTTTGGTAGAAAATTACATGTTATATGGGAAACTTTTTTATTATTGATTTATCAGAAAATTTTATTCCTAATGAAAGAAGCTACATGAGTAAGAGATTTTCGCTAAACTATAACTAGGGGCACAGTCCTAAAATGGGGCCACTAGTGTGGGGTCCCTATTTTACAAATATTTTGAAAAAGAGGCTCTGGGGCCGAAGCCCTAAAATGAGGCTCCATGGGGGCGAAACCCTAGAATGGCGCCTATGGTACGAAAGTTCCATTTTTTCAGATTTAGGAATGGAGCCCCCGGAGGCGTAGCCCTAAAATTGGGCCACAAGCCTTAAAAGGGGGCCCCTGGTATGAGAGTCCCATTTTATACAGTTTTGCAAAAAGGGGCTCCTGGGGGGGAAGCCCTAAAATTGGGCCCCCTTTTTTAGAGATCTGGGAATGGGACCTCTGATGGCGAAGCTCTAAAACGGAGATGAAGCCCTTTAATCTAAATACCCGAATAAGCGTGTGAAATGTCCAGTTTTCAAGAACAGTTGTTAGTGCGTTTTTGTCTATTTTCAAGGCAGTCGTAGAAAACATATTCTAAAACTGGCTAGTTCTTGCTTGACAAAATTCGTAACTTTTGAGAAATTCTGTGGAGCAGTCATTACTTATGACTTCCGAAAATTTATTATTCAAGAAACCGACGAGACACCATTCGCGACGTGATTTTGCGCTATTCAGATCTTCTTGTGAGAATACACGCGGTTCAAGCACATTACCAGTATCTAGAACTGAATGATTAGAGAGCATTTTTGAACAGTTATAAAAAGCTGCTATCCAATGGCGCAAAACTTGGTTAAATCACGGGCCAACTCGGTAGCCAACCGTTGGTCGGTTCTATTGGGCACAGCAAGCCACACCACCAATTGGGAAAGCATCTATCCTCTGCGGTATAGCTATTCGCAATCATGCACAGTTACGTTTTATGGTCAGCTGTTTGCGAGCGGAGGGCCATGTGAGAAGTTAACAGTACTTTAAATTATCACCCTCCCTTGATACGTCAAAAACAGCTGATCATAAAACGCAACTGCGCATAATTATACCACAGGGGTTAGACGTAAGTACCAATTAGCAGTTGAAGACTTTTCCACGGCGCGGCTTGCTTAAAGTTTTGAGAATAGCTAGGCAGACCTCTCGCGTCGTGGAACAGCTGCTAAGAGCAGTATCGTTAATTTCAAATTATGAATGATGCATTTTTCACTTATGTACAGCTTTAGGTTATTCATATAGGCAATGACGCCATACTTCATAATACTAGCAGGCACCTAAGAATTGGGCCTCTTGCTCCTTGAAGGACTAAGACTTGCGAATTGTTACAATAACTCTTACACAATATTCCTGGTTTACTTTATTAGTACGCACTTACCTGCCGGTATAATTATAATAGGAGTCCTAGACACCCTCTTCTGCATACCGCCTGAAGGTGGCCTTGCCTGACTGATCGGTAAAGGTGCTTGCGGCGTTTGTGGAACCGGTTGCTGGGGTCTGGCCTTGGCTTGACCTTCTGTCACCGACTTCAACGTCATACCATGGTAAGTACCCATAGTATCGATTTTGAATCCTTCTGTTTCCTCTTTTTGCCGGTTGAAACGTTCCTGATCGTAACGATTGTACACCGATTGTTGGGCGGGGATCGGACGTTGAATAGCAGGACGAGGGGTAACTATTGGAGGTTGGACGGGCTGCGGTCTCTGACGACCTATAAAAAAATATTAAATACCTAAATCACTAGCGACTAAATTTTTTATAAATTGCCCTTTTTTATTAACCTATTTTTTACAAGCAACGGGGCATACTTTTAGATGCTGTGTTGGTATATATTCAAATACTTAAAAAAAAATTAATCAATTTCGCCAAAAAGATCTATAGCATAAGAGTAATTACAAGTTGTGAGACGGTCGCAGTCGACATGAGCGATGCTAAATTGCAGGACGAGACGAACGTATCCCAAGTGCACATGAGGGCGCGTGTTCTTGATACATGCCGCAGTGGGCGTCATACTTAATTTGTTTTAATCAATATCGCCAAAAAAACCTTATAGCATAAGAGTAAATACAAGTTGTGACACAGTCGTCGCTGACGTGAGCGATGAAGAAGTGCAGAGTGAGACGAACGTAACCGAAGTGCAGATGAGGGGGAGTGTTCTTGATCCATGCCGAAGTGGACGTAATGCCGGTACTGCCAACCAATGGAATTTTGGATTTAAAATGCCCGGTACTTGACCTTTAGACCTTTTTCTGTTTTCTATTTGCTGTTCCATAAGGAATAAAATTTGTCTTTTCACGCCGAGATTTTATTTATGTTTTGATATTAAGTCAATTTTCATTTAAACATATCGCGTAGATATCCTATTGAAGTACTACTGCAGTACTGTTTTCTACTGAATTGGCTAGCCAAGGAAAACTATAAAAGGCTCAGACATTTTCCATGTTCGGAAAGAGAGGGTCCAATTTAAACGAAAGCTGTTGGAATTTTAACCCCAGTTATCTCGACTAAATAATACATATTAATAAAGAAAGCAGAAATTGCCGAAAGTATCTCAAAGTACACTTGAATTTATAATAAAAGTAAGTATTTATTCAGGTATAATACAAAGTATAAATATAGACGAAACATTTAAATGTCTGTCTTTGAAGTAAGAAAGCAAAATTAAGAATTTAAATTAAAATCCTATAGTGAAATATGAAAAGAAAATTGTTTTAGTAGCTTGCTTTATAATATAAAGTTAGTTTGATCCATTATCCTTCTATGGTAATAAATAAAAAAATCAGTCCATAAAAAAACTTTTACTTCCACAAGGGTTTATAAAATTTTTATTAGACCTGCTTACAGTTCTAGAAATATTAAATTTAATCAATATATCCTCTAAAAACATTGTTTTCGGTAATAACTTTGTTTATATTTAAAACAAACAGTGGTTAAATTCGTTTCTACTACATTTTTACAATTCGACTATTGTTAACCAATTGGAATTGGTTGCCTGGCGTTAGAAAGAACACGTTTCATACTAACGGTTACAGACAATACTTAGGAGACATCCTTTATACAGGACTTATTATTGAGAAAAATAAATGTTTAGATATTTATTTAGGAAATAAAAAAAAGTCGCGTTTCCGCCCGTGAATGAACCGCGGACCTTCCGCGTGTTAGGCATATGAGATAACCACTACACCACGAACCGTTTTGCTGACAAAATTTATTTTTTATATATAGAAAGTAATGAACAACCTAAATCACATAAACGTCTTAAATAATGAATATTTCCCATATTAGTAATTATTTTTTAAAATACGCCAATTTTTTGCCATTTTTTAAAAACATTTTTTGGTATACCTACAGCCTACAGAATATTTCAAATATAATGTATCAATATAAATTTTGTTTCTTTTTTTAATGCAGTACATTACATTGTACATATTATAGCATTTGTCTGCATTAGCTCATACTTGTATATCCCACTTGTTAGATAAATACGCATTTTCTGACTATCAATTATTGGAGTAGGAGTAGACTTATGTAGTGTTTGAATATATATTCAAAATATAGTATTTGAATGTATATTCAAAATATTTTAAAACGTTTTTTTCTATTTATTGCAGTAACTGAACTGAAGTTATAGTAGTTGCTTTTTTGGTACTCTAGTTTCTTTGGCACTGTTTTATATTTGAGCTAGCGTGCTGAAAATGTTCTTACCTTCTTCCCTCATTTGTATACTCAGCATCATGGCTAAAATATTTTTAGCAAAGTTTTTCCCAGAACTTTGTAAAATAGTGGTCCTCGTACGCCACTGCCTCTCTCTGCTTATAATATCTTTTGTAATATCTACGTCTAAATCTAAGATAGCTCTGATATCATATTCTTGCCCAATATCATCTATACCTGCAAAAGAATAAGAAAAATACTCGAATTAGCTTTTTTATACATGTTTAGAAATGTCACATATTTGTGTTGACAGATATAGTAATAAAAAAATAGTTATAAATCTAACGTTTCCATTTTCAACTTAATTCTAGACATAATAAACGTACCAAAGAATGTCGGTGCCTGAACAACACAGAAGAAGAAAATGCTGACCCCCTTGGTCAATTTATTCGCGTTGATGGATACATTTCATCACAAATAATGCCTCTACATGTATGAACCCAGCAAGGTATTTGAAACGACTTGAAGTGAATTATACATCTGAAAATATTGTATTTGGCGGTGCCGAAATAAATCATAACTGGAAGAATTTTGCACTGCCTTTCATGGTTTCTACTTCCCAGGCTTTGAAGGAGAATATGGTGTCCCTTTCCATGAAGACATAAAAATTAGAAAAGCGCAGTGTTGGCGGGAGCCCAACTTGGGATAACGCCGGGGCCTTGTCTGATACCATAATGACTAGCACATTCAATAACAGGTCGCAAGTTAAAAAACATGCTTACTGTTCTGACTGCTTCGAATTCATACATAGGAAATATTCTGTTTGAAAAGCGCATCGGGAAACCGTAGCGTGACTTCAACTGCCACAAAAACATTCTGAACCAAATTGAAGATTGGCTCTCCGCTCGTAACCAAAATCTTCAACTATTTACTAGAACTAGAGGTAGTGTTATGAATAGATAAACTGGAGAAATACCATATCCATAAAGCCCGTTTTACAGTTCGCAATTCTTCTTGCAATACGCAATATTCTTCATCAAAAGCATGCGCAGTACAGAAATTTCGTGCAAGTCTCTTGCCAGTTTAAGACATTGCATAAAATCGGCCCGGTTCGACTTTTATTGCAAGTTTCCTGGAATTCTGGGGGAAAAATTTGGGGACTTTTTTGTTACCAACTGAACAAAAGTGCCCAAAAGAACGCGCTTATTGACGTTTATATTTGGTGTATTTCTTTTTTCCTATTTCCTATTGATTGTTCTAAAGACCTCGATTATTCTTGTGTTGAGTTGTTATTTTGATTTTGCTTTCGATTCTTCCTTTTCCAGTTAGCCAAGAGAGCAGCGGCAGTAATAATGATACTAATTACAGCAACAACTTTTTTCTTTTGTTCGCCTCTATGCATTTTTATTATATAAAACTAAGAACTTTTAAAACGAAACATTAAACCAAATTGTAGTATATTTTTTAAGGTTGGTAGTGAACTAAGTATTGCAATTGCAACTGTAAAACGTTATGTGATAAAAGTTGCACGCAATATCTTGCAAGGTCAGGGTATTGCTGCAATACTATTGCAAGAAAAATTGCGAACTGTAAAACGGTCTTAACAACTAGATATCTGAACAAGAAGAAGTACTCCCAAATCCGAAAGACAATAGGCAAAGTCCGCTACATATAGTCTTTTCACGTCACTAGCTATAATTATTGAGTTGTTGTACAAAATAAAAGGCTGCATATAGTACCATCCATCAATTAACTGCAACCAAAAAATAAAATGATAGCGCGACCAGTCGCCCTACCACAGTATTTTTAAATCCTAATTATTCACCTACTCTCTCCTCTGTTTACAGAACGAATTAAAGTATCTGCGATTGCAGATGCACAGGTGTTATTTTAAAATATAAGAAATAACTTGAAAATCAAACAGTTAAAATTTGAATTCGGGAAGTCTCTTACCAAGGCAACCCTTTACTAGGCTATGATTTCACACAGGTACATCGCGAAAGTCGGATACGATTCAACCGATCGGATACAAACGCCACTTTTTAATCAGCATTGATCGAACTTTCTATTGGACTCAAAAATGTTGTTTTCGATTCTACAAAATCGTGCTTAAAAACAAAAGAACAGAGACTAAAATAAAAGAAGATCTGCACTTTACTTTATTTTCGATTTTGTTGTTATTAAAGGGCTTTTATATTTTAATTAGAGAAAATTTACCATTTCAAAAAATGAGAATGTTCTCAACTCGCAAAAAAGTTGTAAGTTTTGCTGCATATTTTGATTTGATGATACAAATTAGACCAAACAACGAATCACACATTTGCTACCGTAAATTATATAAGGAAGCGAGGGGAATGTAAGCAAATACGGCAAATTAACAGGTAGGTTAAACCATCAACCATCGTGTTGATTGGTAGATGATTACACAAACCATAATTTAATATGTGAATTTTCTTATTCCTATGAAATCTATTATTTATTTTAAATTACTCACTTTGAAATGAAAACACCTCAGTGTAGAGAAGAAAGTGGCAATTGGGTTACACTATTTGGCGACGTACTGCGAATACCGTATAGTAGGTAACCATATGAGAGTACATAAGGAATGATATGGTAAAGCAGTACGTGCATGCGTTATAGCAGTATCAAAGCTTTTAACAGCCAAATATTTAAACAGCTAGGTGCAATGCCTACTGAAAAGTTTGGATTAGTTTGGGTTCTGTTCTGCCACACATTAAGCAACTTGCATTCTTCATAACAATGTAGAAATATACAATTAAGATAATATGGGTAACTGACCAAATCAGGTTGCAACTTAATTTACTTATGGTTATGCAGGGTACGACTGAGTTTTTAAGTCAATATTTGGCAAACATCTAAAAAACAAGTTATTTGAGCATAACTCTTTGTCATTTTTTAAATGAACATCCTGCAAGCGGTTTTTATTAGACCCTATAACTTTTATAATCAATATTTTTCCCTTAATATAAAATCAATAAGTTAACAGGAGTACAAATGTAACAAGCTATTAAAAAACGATTTATTACTTTTCATATATACATATTTTGTTTTGTAAATAGATTTATTCATTCAGAATCTGAATCAGACTGTTTAGATTAATTTTCTTCCAAAATATCTGCTAATACAGGTAAGAAAAGACGGGTACAAACCACCATTGTATTCCCCTGCACAACCATAGCTTTATGATATTTCTATTTCATTTTACTTCAGTTTTTGTACTCCTTCATTTGGTTATTACATTAAAACATTATCTTCTGGCGTCAACATTTTTTTAAATGAATCCTAGATTTCTAACGTTATCTATATCCAGAGGATTCTAATTCATAATTTAAAAACAATCAAAATTAACATTAGACTCCTACGTTAATTACCATACTAATCATTTTTGAAAAAAAAAATGTCTTTACTCAAGTTGCCTCTCTAAAAATTGGAAAACTTCATCTATCATAAACCATTTCAAAAATGTTAGGCACTGTGAAAGAACTATACAATAAGAAATATGTTTTTTTAAGTTGTGGATTCATTCAGAAAACAAATTTATTGTTGTTAATAAACATAAATACAAAAATAAAATAATTATTGTATTATTTACATTTAATTTTCTATCAAATTCATTTTCCCTAAAATATTCATAGAACCTTTGAAAATTTGAATATTGTCAAGGCATGGAACTAGTTGGATCAAATATTATATTCCACACCACATATCATCTTCCGATGGTATAACTTGCGGTGCATACAGGTATGTTTGTAAACAACATAACTTTTGAAAAAAGTTAGCAGGCAGAATCAATCGTTCTTTCCCAACAGTCACAAGGAACAAATTATTTTTTTGTTAAAACGCGTATTCACATACATATAGTGGTATATAATCTAATATTTTGGTTCATTGTTCAAATTTCATGAAAAGCAGGATTGTATTGAATTACTCCATCCAATCGAAATCAGGATCGCGACCGTTCATATCACGTCTTTTTAGCAGATTAAACGGCATCCGATCGATTGAAATTGATCGAATTTCACGATATATCCGTATGCCCTGTTTTCCGAACTATTAATGTTAATAGCGTTTTGGGTGTTCTCCAGCAAATTTTGATCGGATCTAGGGACCATAATACAAACAATAGTAAAAACACACATTCTTCTCATTTCAATTAATGTGCAGGTCAGTTCTATTCAAATTGACTCCTATTTATACAGGGATTTTCAAATTCGATGGACTATTAAGGCAACTACATATTGAACCTTTGCCAATATATTAAAAGTAAGGCAGCACAGTACCTAACTGATCCGTCCGCAGTAAGATTTTCCGCGGTAAGGATCAATCTAGAAGCCTCAAGTGTAAAACGAATCAATTCTGCACTATGGTATCAAATTACTCGTATCCAAAAAAAAACGTATCACTGTCCAGACTGTCCTGTTATCAACATATAAACACTAGAGGAATTCAAGCACCCAACACAACAGAACACAAGAGTAAATTACACCAATCAAATCAAGTCAAGTCAAATGATTTATACATTACCCAGGATTTTTTCCTGTGCAGAAAGATTTTATATAAATATACAAATCCCATAACAATGAAAATAAAACAGTAAAACCAAACTTTAAAATATGACACAGATAGATATCACTAAACTTTAAAAGACAAACAATAACTGATAAATATGATATC
>MU182419.1:13949-59038 GCA_016904865.1 Pissodes strobi | reverse complement strand
AAGTTAACCTCAAAATTTAAATCATAAAATATTCGTCAAACTTATGGCAAAATGCGAAATTCAAACTATTGTCAAATATGAATATGATTATTGTCAAATAAAATACACAAGACAATATTTCACTAATATTCACTCAACCTATGGTCTATCGTTTGAAATAATGTTTACAAACACGGTGTTGTTAGATTTACCTGTACCTGATATAAACTTCCTTATTTTTATTGGAACACCCTATAAATTTTAACATTTTAGAAGGAACATAAAATTTTAAGCTTAATTAATGCATCATACCCTACCATAAGGTTATTAGTTTAAGAGTCAGAAACCAATGAAAATCAAGCTTTGGGATATTTTGGATAGGTACAGAAAGAAAATGGTTTTGAAGTTGGAAAAAAATATTTGCACATTCCTATCCTAACTTTTGAAAAGCTAGGATGGTACCATAAATCAAATGAAATATGCTTTATTGTATGAAGAGCTCAACACTCTCATTTACAAAACTGGAAAGAATTATTGTAATATGATTTGCCCAATAATTTCCTTACTTTCTTATTTTGTTGCATTTCTTTACAAACACCAAATAGTAATAACATGTAAAGGTACTTACATTTTTTATGCGTGTGCCACAGGTCACAAAAGGTTTCGACCTATTATATACCCGTGAGAATACCGTGACCTGTTATATGGCTTACACTGTCAACATTGTCCAAGTATCAAAACATGCACACTTGGTGAATGTTTTTAGATTTTTAGACAACGCAGTCGTACTTCCACAGTCGTTATTGTAGTTTAAAATAAGAAAGTTGTTATCAGGTACGGGTAGATCCGGAAACACCGCGATCGTTTCAGATTCAGATTCAGATTATTTATTCATGTTAAAATTACAGGTTGCAATGTACACACGTCAAATAATAAAACTACAAAATATAATATAAAAGTCACTCTACAACAAATTTCGTTCAAAATAACTTCAAACGATAGACCATAGTCTACTTTGACGATTTTTTTTTCAATCTCTAGAAACGTCTAATAGTCCATGGAGTTTTAAAAATTCTGCATATTTGAACTAATAAATGAATGAGCCAAATATTTTCGTGTTTTTAGATTTCACCTTCCTTTTACAGAAACCAAGTGACATTGCATGGAATGGTGTGACCTAAATATTTCCTTGTATTTTGAAAAGCCTTACCTTTAATGGTATTTCTTTTTTTAGCTAAACGTTTTGCTTTGATGGCTGCAATCTTTTCCACAGACATAGCCTCAGAAAGTGATTTGATGTTATCTACAGTCACGGAGGCTTCTTTCGGCGCGTCAAGACGCGCGACATATTTCTCCCTGACTTTCTGGACATGGGTATCTTCAAAACGAGGTTTCTTAGCGATGCTTTCTGGGCCATCATAATCTGCAGATCTCTTAACCTAACGAAAATACAATATAATTATTAGAAATTGTTAGTATTTAACGACCAATCTAAAATGAAGGGCAATATCTTAGGTGAGTAAATATGGGCAATGTCCATTGGAACATTGAATTTCTAAAATATTGTTTTACTTTTCATTTGTGCTTGTATGTTCAGACTTACTTGTGTGGGCAACTCCAATGGAGCACTTTTGTCAATTGCAGAACAGCTGACTGTTTCTCCATTTAAGTAAGCTAGTAACTCTTTTCTGTCTGGACGACGTACAACGGGAATATTCTCAGCGGCAGCTTGCCGCACATATACGGGATGAGTAAGTGTTACATTCTTAAGAATGAACAGCAAACACTCTAGAGTATAGTATTCTTTCGCAGTACCATCTTTACCAGATCTGAATGACAATTTATGGATGAGTAATCGAATCATTAATATAATAAAAATAATGGCAGTAAATTACGAAATATGAACTATTTGTATCGCCGACAAACGACACTTTAAAGTTCATATGATATATTCATCAAAATAAAAAAACCCTAACTAATTAAGAAACTTTTACTTGAAATAAGCAACAAGTTTGATATATGATTAGACAACTTATGATACCTGTTGAATTACATTGTTAAATTTCGGCTGTACAATTAATTGAATATAACCTTGTAATCTTAGCTCTGTATAGGTCCCCCGATGGAAATTTTCAGGTATTTTAGATGTCATAGCTCAGGCATTGGATTTTATTTTTAGAAAAGATTTTAAATATGTTACTGTGGTAGGAGATTTTAATGTAATCTTCAATGCAAATAATCATCGCCAACACGAACTTGTGGATTTGCTTAAAAGTAATAACTTGGAGCAGCAGGTTTTCTTCATTACAAATGCTGTAAATTGCATCGACAACGTTTTCGTAAAATTTTCAGGGATATTGGATCACCGTACTGATGTTTACGACCCTTTGCTGTCAGATCACCTGGCTGTCGACCTTGAGATACAGGTGACGCATGAGACGAGCTCGGAGGTAGAGTACTTGGAATATCGACCGTTCGGTGGAGTGGGTATGGGCCGTCTTTGTGAGTTTCTTAGCGGACAGACGTGGGAATTTATGACCCTCCAGTGCGGAGATGTTGATATGGTTTTTTCTAACTTTATGCAGCTAATCCTAAATCAAATAAATGAGTATTTTCCAATTATAAAAAAAGCCCAAGCCACAAAAGGAACAATTTCTTTGGTTCAATGATGAGTGTAGAAACATGAGGGAAACTTTAAGATTTCTCCATGAACTGCATAACATAAAACCTAGTACTCATCTGAAACATCAAATTAAATCTTTCAAAAAGTCTTATAGACATAAATTAAAGGAAACAAAAAAGGCTGCTGCTGCTGCAGAACATATTCTCAATTCCAACAATATAGTGCGTGCCTCCTGGAGGGTCGTAAACTCTCACAAGGGAGGGGGGAGGGGGGTGAATAGTAAGAGATGGGAATAGACTCTCTCTCAGTGAATACCCAGAGATCGGCATAGACTCTGACGATTTTAATACATTTTTTGCTGGAGTGGCAGAACATATCTTAGCCAGTTCTCCAGTGTTCCTGTGACGAGTCACGAGGCTTTCCTGCCTCCCTTGACGAGGGGTTTACATTTCTCATATAAAGAGGTAACATATAATCAGGTGCGGAAGGCAATAAATGATCTTGGGCCAAAATCAAGCAAAGATATCTATGACATGAGTATTATAATGGTGAAACAACTAAAAAATTAATTTATACCGCCACTTGATGATTAACTTAAGTATCAGGTCGAGTGTCTATCCAGATTGTTTTAAACATTCAAAGGTAATACCTCTCTTTAAAAAAGGGGCAAAGGACGACCTTAACAATAACCCTCCTATCTCTTTAATCTCGGTACTTTCAAAGATATATGAATATTTATTGAAGGAACACTTGTATGATTATTTTGAAAAAAATAACCTTTTCATAACAAAGCAGTTTGGATTTAGATCAAAGCGTTCCACCACAATGGCTGTGGTGAGCCTGTTAGAGTTCATAGCGAGTGCCTTTGAGGGGGGACAGTTTGCTCGTGCAACGTTCTGTGACCTCTCAAAGGCATTCGACTGTGTTTCTCATCGCATTCTTCTGGAAAAGCTGAAATACTATGGTATGAGTGGTACAAGCGTAGGACTTATGGAAAGCTATCTGAGGAACAGAAGGCAGCAGACCCTATACAATAAGAACTTATCAGAAACTACAGAAATAAAACATGGAGTTCTGCTAGGGTCCATGCTTGGACCTCTTTTATTTCTCATCTACATAAATGACATACAGAATGCGTCTCCCGACCTAAATATATGGTTGTTTGCGGATGACACTACAGTAGCGCAAAAAGGGAAGGACCTCCAGGGCTGCTCCATTTTGTTGATCAGGATACTGCAAAATTGAGTGAATGGTTTGGCGCAAATCATCTGAGCATGAATGCTTCTAAGACTGTCAGTTTGACATTTGGACTGAGGGGAACCCAGGGTGGGAATCCTGGGGCAGCCAAATATCTGGGGATATTTTTGGACCCTGAGTTGAGGTTTGATGTTCATGTTGACTCGGTGGTGGATTGGTTAGCGAAGCCAACTTTTCTGCTTAGGAACCTATCCAATATATTGCCTTCCACCGCGCTGCTTCAGGCTTTTCACGCTATGTTCCAATCTGTGGCTACGTACGCCATCTTGACATGGGAACACTCCCAAAGTGCTAGTAGGGTGTTTGCATTGCAGCGAAGGGCCGTACGCATCATTGCGGGTAAGGGCTTCAGAGAAGACGCCAGACCATCTTTTATAAAATTAAAAATTTTAACAATACCGTCAAGATATATTTATGATTGCTTGCTTTATACCCGAAACAACCCGAGCCGATACAATTCAAATCACACCTATCACGAACACTACATTGGCAATGATATCAGGATCGAATGCCTGATACTCACGAAACGCGTTTTTCCTTCAATTATTATGGTCCCCTACTTTATAATAAACTTCCGCAGTATGGGAAGGAGCTTCCTGCTCTAAGTTTTAACAAAAAAATTAAAGATTTTCTAATATGTCCCGCTTTTTATAGTATTGAAGAATTTTGTAATAGTGACGTAAGTCTTTAGATGTGTTTTTACTTGTAACCAGTTTTAAAGGATTTTTTATTGATGTTTCTTTTGGAAAAAGTATACATTCTGTGTATCTCATGCATAGTAGGTACTTAATATAAGAGTCAATTTTGGATGTTGACTTAGGCTAGTTTATATATATGTAACTTTGTGACGAAAGATGATACAAATTGTATTTTAATGAATAAAGGTATATCTATCTATCGACATGAAAATCTAATGCCACCTTAGCTTGACGCCTGAATATAGGCAACCACTTATTTCGAATTGGTTGTCTATATTCTGGCGTTAGAAAGAACACGTTTCACAAAGAAGCGAAAAACAATCCAACAGAATCGAATTCCTAGCTGGAACAGAAAAATACAAAGAAGACTACATATTTATATATACAGATGGGTCAAAGGATAGCAGCAGAATTGGTTTTGGAGTACACTGCCCTAAACTAGGATATAACTTCAGCTCCAGACTCCCCGACAAACACGATATTTGTGCGGCGGAGATGGTAGCAATACACGAAGCCATTATTTTTATCATAAACATCAACAAGGCAATCATATTCACAGATTCAAAAAGTGCAATAGACAAGCTAAACCAAAATTATCTAAACCTGAACATGGACTTGTACACGCTAAAAACAAAAGCTCTCTTTGTGGCAGCTGTAGGGACAGGCAAAGATATCAGAGTGTCCTGGATCCCTGGACATTCTGGTATAACTGGTAACGAACAGAAGGACAAACTTGCTAATGTAGGGAAAATTTTAAACGTATCAAAAAATCTGCCACTAAACAGTGATCAGTACTAGTAAGATTGAAGAGTAAAATTTGGACAGAGCATAACCACAACTGGAAAATATCATTAGAAAGAAAGGGTAGATGGTATGCCCAAATACAAGATGAATTCCCAAATATACCCTTCCACAAAAAGTTCCCGTTTATTGACAGACGACACATAACAACTATAATAAGATTGAGATCAGGACACTGCCTAACTGGTAAATATCTGAATATGATGGGCATCAGAGACTCACCAAACTGTAAATGTGGACAAATAGAAGATCTAAATCATATATTCTTGGAATGTCCTATTAACTTTATACCTGGACTAGACTTGTACAACATACTCTCGCAAGAAAATATCCCAAAACCTCTGTCTATGACCACTATACTTGGCAACCTAAACAACAACATAATCAAACTGCTGATTCAGTTTTTGAAACACAATAAGATCAAATTATAACTTTGAACGCATACAAACATTAAACCAACTCCTAACTTATTTTAGCTTACTGTCAATTAGAGAAAAAAAAAACATTAACAATAAATAAAATAAATAAAATAAAATAAAATAAAATAGTATTTATTGTATGCATCAACACTTAAAATTTACTACATACAAAGGTGGAAAGTACCGCCAAGCGTATTTTCATAACCACCGCTTATAAATAAGATACTATATTAAATTAGGAAAATAGGGAAAATTACACATTACAAAAAGTAAAATTAAAACTCATCACAATGAAACAAGCCGCTCCGATACAAATCCCTTTACTTTATGCTTAAACGCAGATGAACTTAGTACTTTAATGTCATCAGGCAGGCTATTGTAAACATGAGCTGCGGTATACAAAAAAGACGCCTTGAAAAATTCAGTGCGGTGCTGGGGAATAGATAGAGTATTTTTGTGTCGTATATTCACTGAATGAGCGTCTCCTCTTTGGACCAAAATTTCCGATAAATAAGTTGGTTCGTTGATAGTCATCAATTTATGCACCAAACAGCCCATGCCCACATATCGCCTCTGAGCCATATTCAAACCATAAACTTCCCTCACATGCTGACTAACATGGTCCCTACGTGATAGATCCTTGGTAAAACGCACACAAGAATTTTGTATTTTTTGAATTTTGTACCTGTTAAACTCTGTTAGAAATGGGCCATATACAATATTAAGATAGGAAGCTATACTCAGTACCAGACTTTCAGTAAGAATTTTTTTTGTGCTTTGTGGTAAAATATTCTTGTATTCATACAATAGTTTTAGCCTATAATAAGATTTCTGACATATATTATTAATATGGGTATCAAAGTGTAGCCTGGTGTCCATACACAGCCCAAGGTTTTTCACCTCTCCTGCCCATTCTATCTCAGTGTTATTTATTTTTAATTTTAAAGGCGCCAGAGTATTAATACTTATTTCATTTCTTGAAAAGAGAATTGCCTGCGTCTTACCAGGATTAATAAAAAGAGAGTTCCTATTGGCCCATACAGAGATACACTCCAGGTCACAATTAATCAACTTCAACGCGATAGGCAGGTCACCTGCAGGTGTCGGCAAATAAATCTGCAAATCGTCCGCATACATATGGTACCCGCAATGTCCTATGTGCCGAACTAAATCCGACGTGAAAACCGCGAACAGAAGCGGCCCAAGGACAGAGCCCTGAGGCACACCCCTGCTCACAGATCTCCAGTCAGACATCCCCACAACACCATTATCATCAGTAAGTCTAACCGCCTGTTTCCTATCATGAAGATAACTGCCAAACCAACCGTTTGCTGTCATGTTGTAATAAGTTAGCTTTGCCAACAATAGATCGGTATTCAGAGTATCGAAAGCTTTAGTCATGTCTATTAGTACCATTGGACAACAGTAACCCCTATCAAAAGACACTGCAATATCAGTGGTAATCTTTAACAGTGCAGTTGCACAGCTATGATTGGCCCTGAAGCCTGACTGATATTTTGGTATAATTGATTTGGGCAAGAGATAATCTAGTACCTGAGCTTTTACAATTTTTTCCAACACCTTAGATGCCGTTGGCAAAATACTAATTGGTCTCAGCTCGCCGACAGTGGCAGGATTGTTCACTTTAGGGACAGGCGTTATGAGAGCCTTCTTCCAAATATCAGGCACAATACCAGCTGTAAGCGACGAATTCATGATGTTTACTAGTGGCTTTAGGCAATATGGAATGCAAGCTTTTAACATTCTTATAGATATTTCGTCGACACCAACTGCATTGCTTTTGATACCGTTCAGAACTCTTAGCACCTCACATTCAGTTACAAGCCCAAATGCAAAGGGTTCACAGTCAATTGATGAACTGAGAAAGTCATTTACAACCATTGGGTCAACTTGTACCTGGGGCACATTGTCTATGAAATGATCATTAATAATATTTGGTTCTTTGATGCTATGCGGAATTTCAACAGGCTCATTGTTAATAATTCTCCAATTTGATATTTTTTTCCAAAATTCTTTAGTTGAACCTTTGCATTTATTTATTTCACTGGTAAAATATGCCCTCTTTTCTGATTTCAAGGCCATAGTTACGTAGTTTTTTAATTCAATGTAATATTCTCTGCTAGCTGGTGTTTTTAAAGATATATATTTTCTAAAAGCTTTATGTTTCATTTCAATCATTTTTTTCAAATTGTAAGTTAACCACAATGGTCTGGGGTCTCCCAGTTTCATTGGTTTAAGAGGACAAAATACATCGAATAAACCTAACAATCCGTCATTAAAAATTTGTACCTTAGAATTAACATCACTAGTCATGTAAAGGTCATGCCAGTCAATTTGCTTCAAACAACTCCTAAATTCCACAGAATTGACCAGCCTAAAATCTCTGCTTCTTACCGCAATACTTTTGGCTTTTGACTTATCACATTCTATTCTACAAAAAACAGCCTCATGATCCGTTTGTATTGGATCACATGGCAAAACACCATGTTCTACGATTAGACTTATGTTATTCACAATAATGAGATCAATTAAGGATTCATTGTATGGTGTGATTCTGGTAGGCTTATCAACTATTTGAGTTAAGTTAAAACAATTAAAAATATCCTTTAAAAATTTACATTCTACGGAGCTACTGTTTAAGATATTTACATTAAAATCTCCTGTACAAACAACCACATCACAGGTACAAATGACTTCCGGAATGACGTCGTATAAGCATTTTAGCTCGGTGTATGCCACTGAGGGTGGCCTATAAACTACTCCCACCGTTATGGATTGCTTATTATATCTAAAACTCAGCCATAGCTGGTCAATTCTGCTATCAAAAGCTGGTATATCAATAAGTTTTATTTTTAGTTTACTACTTACATACATTGCAACTCCTCCCCCTCTGCCATCCCTATCTTTTCTATATAATTTAAAATTTTTAACAGCATAAGACTCGGACAGCAGATTGCTGTTAAGCCATGTTTCAGATATTGAGATTATGTCATAATTGGAATTCTCAATAAAACACTGAATATCCGAATACTTATTACATATGGACCAGGGATTTATATGAATTATATTTAGAGTGTCCTTAATCTTAGATCCAGGCTTCTGAGGGATACACGGTATTGCAATGGAGTCATCCGTAACCATTTTCTCGGCTGTCGTTGGGCTACTTCGTGAAACATTCTGCTGTTGGGACACTATCGGCGAGACCATGCCCGCGGTCCGCGCCGATGAAAATTTTTTCCTTCATATCTTCCCTGCTGCCTTGGAAAAGTAAAAGGTTTTACCGTAACATTTTCTGGCCACATGTCGGAGTTAAGGATATCTTCTTCAAGCTGTGGATTTACAGAGACCTTATAGGCCAAACGAGTTGGTGTAGTCCCCTGCCTAGGCACAATCTTGTCACAGGATAGAACTGGAATTTTGCGTTCATGCAAGTATGATTTTAATTTCTCTGCAGTTGACTCCAGGTTTAGGTTACCTATGTAAAATACCTTACATTCCTCCGCAGCTGATAACGTTGTAATATTTTTGTTTGACCCCTTTATCACTTTTTTTGATGATTCTTTTGGCATGAACAGTTGATCACTTGGTCGAGGTAGCACCGATATATCATTAGTCAAGTTAATGTACTTGTCCAGTGTGCCCTTAGCAGCAGCTTCCATTACGGCATTTCCTACATCTTGCGAAGTTACTTTACTAATATTTTCTATGTTTGAGGGTCTCAAGTTTTCCTGTTTTACACTGGCGGTAAAAAGCTTCACAATTTGAGAGTTGCCTTCACTTATTCTTAATGTCAAGGTGTCAATCTGATTAGACATTTCCTTCTTGTAATCACTCAATGCCTCTGACACGGTTTTTGCCAACGTGGTTTCAAAATACTTTAGCTGTCCTGCCTCAGTTCTTTTAGGCTCATTTAATTCAATGTGATCTTCAATAGCCTTAACTTTTTTCTTAAGCTCCACAAGACGCTCGTCTGGCTTCACTTGTTTATTCTTTTTAAGTTCAACTTCAACACGCTTAACTCTTTCTTCAATCTCATTAGGTTGACAGCTATATTCCACTTTCTTCATCTTTTCCTCCAGAGCAGTGACCTTCTGATTAATGGTTAACATATTTTCGATCCATTTTTCCGCACATTCTGGGCAAAAATGAAACAATGATCTTGATTTCAATACCAAAACTCGAACTTCTGTAGAACTAATACCAGCACAACTCGCACATATCACCCTTCTACAACAATCACAAGGGAATCCAAAGAGTTGACCCTTCTCTTCTTTCGCGATGCATTCACTTTTGCATTTATAACAATCCATTTTGCCGAAACTCACCGCTTCTAGGAATTTTCTACAGAGGAAGTGGCAACGTCGAATCTGAAATATATGTTGTTTTGATTGTTTTCCACGTTTGTGATGCTTTAATTTACTGGCAAAAACACCGTTTCACACGCTGCCTTCACTGTCACTAATAAAAAGGACTATTAACACTCAGTATCTGTTGTAATTTTAAATTTTCCACACAATAATACACAAAACAAACCCAACATTCACGACGTAAATAGTCTCCCACATTGACGTTGTTGCCGTTCAATCTTTATATATTGCCCAATTCTATAACAGGCTTTCTCCTCTCATAGTCCCAGTCCTGTGTGCTGTTTCAATCCTGTGTGTCGTCTTATACTTCAAATTCAAATTCAAAAAATGCTTTATTGTACAAAGAGTAAATATTACCCTCATTTACAAAGCTGGAAGAAAAATCAAAAACACAAAGGAACTAACATGACAAACCAACATTATAAAAACAGACAGAGAAAATCAATAAAAAATAATAAATTAAGACAAACGCATTAAATTTACATGGGTCACTAAATATAATTTAAAAAATAAAACAAGTATGATAATATAGTTGGAAATAAAAGAATCAATATAGGACAATTTTAAAATTACATCTAATAAAATTTACTCGAAATTAACAATTAACAGTCTATCAAAGTCATCTTCAGTCTATATAAAATTCGTCTAGGCTATAATATGCCTTGTTTAATAAAAAATTCTTAACAAGTCTACTGAACTGCTTATCACTAGTAACATTTTTAAATTCTAAAGGCAAGTGATTGTATATTTTGATCCCCTCATAAATTATTGAATGTTTCGCAAGAGAGCTCTTGGGGATGCACAGACTTAAATTATTACAATTAAAACTTGTCCTATGTACATTGGTATGGGATTCATTGGATCCCTTGTACTTCCTACGAACCAACTGAGAAGTCAATAATATAAAAAGACAAGTCAGTGTCACTATCCGTTCCCTAATAAAAAGTGGCTTACAATGGTCAACAATACCTGCCCCACACAAAAATCTTACAGCCCAGACAATAAAAAAAAATTGCTTCTGCAATTTTTTTTTATTGTTGCAATATGTAAATCATACTTTAGGGCAGAATCAATATAACCACCCAAAAATTTGGTACAGTCTTTATTTAAAATTTGTTCCCCATTCAATGAAGGGCTTGAAATAGCCCCACGAAATGTAATCAGGTTAGTCTTACTGATATTAAATGTAAGCTTGTTGGCATCACACCACCCTTTAATAATGCTTATATCCTTATGAATTGTCTCTTCTAAAATGGTGTTATTTGTTCCTAGCCACAATATTGTGGTATCATCAGCAAACAATGTAATGGATCCATTAATGCTGATGAAAGCTAGGTCATTTATATATACAAGAAACAATAAGGGACCAATCACTGACCCCTGTGGAACCCCAGAATTAATGCTGTGCACAGATGAAACCTTGTGTCTCCCACTTACTACTTGTTTTCTTCTCATTAGAAAAGATTCAAGCCATTTAAGAGCATATCCTCTAAAACCATAACAGGACAGCTTCTGCAACAGTATTCCGCGATCCACACAGTCAAATGCCTTAGAAAAATCGCAAAACACTGCCGCAGCCAACTGCCCCTCATTGAGACCCAAGTACAGTCTCTCCCAAAGATTGAATATTGCGTCGCTAGTACTACCCTTATCCCTAAAGCCAAATTGATGTTTATTTAGTGATTTATGTTTTTCTAGAAAAGAAGTCATCCTATTTTTCACGATTTTTTCAACAATTTTCGAGAGTGTTGGAAGCATTGAAATGGGTCGAAAGCATGATGGATCAGTGGAGTTACCTCCCTTAAAGAGTGGTTTTACAAAAGCCGTACGCAAGCTTTCAGGAAAGATACCCTTATCAAAAGAGATATTTATACTCTCACAGAGTCCAGTGCTGAATCAGAAAGATTATTAAATAGTCTCTAAGAAATACCATCAATACCAGCTGAATTTTTATTTCTCATTTTTCCCAGAATATTCTTAATTTCCTAGACGTCTGTATGGTAGAGGCAAAAGGACTCCCTCACAGAAATGTTTTTTAAATAGGACATTGGATCAATATTAGTACTTATATTTTGGCCCAATGTCTCTGCAATTGTACAAGAATAATTATTAAGAGTATTAGGATCCATGTCTGCTTCACAACCACTTTTATTATTGCAGCTTCCCCTTAAATCATTAACTATCTGCCAAATTTCTTTTGATTTATATTTTGAATTAAAAATTTTATTATAATAGAATGCTTTTTTAGCTGATAGGATCACTTTTCGGTATATAGATTTATATTTGCTAAATAGATTACATACAAACTCAGAAGGATTATATTTTCTTAAGGTATGCAAAAACCTAAAATTTTTGGCAGATATTTTAATTCCCTTAGTTACCCATGATTTTTTTGTTTTCTGTTTTATTACTCCTATCCAACAATTTAGAAAGCATGATATTACATTCATTTAGGGGGTCAGAGGAATTCTTTATTATGTCCCAATTAATTTTATTGCAATCCCTTTTAAATTTGGTAAAATTGGCCTTACTATATATCCTACCCTTTTTTATGATTTTAGTTTTTTAATGTTTAAGTTGATATTATCAAAAATCAATAAAAACTATTGAAAATTGTCAGATTTTTTTTAGAGGTTACATTTTATAAAACAGGATTATTATTCTGAGGAGGTTCAATATGATGTCATGTGTCTTGAGCATGGCTATTTCCCCTTGAAAACAAG
The DNA here is from genome assembly GCA_016904865.1 of Pissodes strobi. Lineage (NCBI taxonomy): Eukaryota > Metazoa > Arthropoda > Insecta > Coleoptera > Curculionidae > Pissodes > Pissodes strobi. The sequence goes on along the minus strand of MU182419.1, from coordinate 46,150 downwards.
AAGACAATGCTGTGACGTAATGTTTCTGTATAAGTTGGTTATCAATTGTTAGGATGTGTGATATGATAAATGAAATCAGCTGTGTATTTAACAGGCAACATTCGAGGATTTCTAAACATTTAGGTTGGATATCTTTATAACTACTCTAAACAATATCTGCAAATGCCTGTTAGAGAGAATAAATAAATAAACAAATAAAACACAAGTTGAGGCTTCATATTCAGATTTCCGGTCTTTTAATTTTTTCTTTTCACATCATCGGCTCCACTTTTTTTAGCTAATTCAAGTAAGTAGGCATTTCCCATCCAAAATATGTTATTATAGCTATCTCATAACTCTGTAATGGTGTGTATAATGATCTAGTGAGGTATATTTAGTATACCAGGCACACCTTCTACAGTCATCAGGAATACCTGGACCCAAGCCTGGACCACAGATTTTAAATTGTTGTTTGGCTTTAAATTTCTATGTCAATGTCTTTTTTACTCAGTAATCTTGTCCAACATGTGAATTGTAAGGTTAATGTTGTTTTTTCAACAGTATTTTTTATTAGTAGTGTTAATTTTATACATAGATTTAAGCTTCCTGTAGATTTTATAAATTGATTTTAGTGTCCTGTGTGACAGATTTCTTTCTGACTTGTGTAAACATTTATGTATTGACACCAATAAAGTATTGCATTGTATATTACCAGAGTTTAACATGGTTTGTTATACTCTGATATTACTGCTAAGGATATAATACATAATGAACACAATCTATTTATCCTCTAAGTTTAAAGGTACAGCAAACAATCATAAAACTACTTTTAAATACCAACAAATAAAATTTAACCTACTGTGCTAGGTTAGACTTAAAACTATATAATTTTACTCATTTTAAGGTAAAATATGGTCAACTTCAAAAGGCTCTAGGTGAGGTTACATCATTGATAGATTCACAAAAATCGAGATACTTACCCATACATAAGATAGTTAGTCTTGACATTTTTAGGCCAAGAAAATTCTCCAAATATAATTTGTCCATCACGTTCAATAATTTCCTTTTTGTTTACGTTGTATTGTCGAAGTAAACTCAACGGGTCCGCCATATTTATTTATACCTCTCGAACTCTCGACCCTCGCTCGAGCTCGAATCTGTCAACCACGGCCACCTATAGGTGGCCGTGCCTCAACTCGATGCGTGTCCATACAAGCGTCTAGGAATGGGGCCAAATTTTTGATGCAAAACCGTGCATGCGCAATGACAAAACAAGAATAATGGGTGTTAAGCTAAATTTATAGATAAACATAACATAAGCATAGCATAGACATATCATAGAATAAGCACATTACAAGAAATGGTCGGTTTATAAATGGGCTTATGTTATGTTGCGCCTGAGCCGTAAATTAGAATACTAACCTTACAAATTTCATAATTTGGTTTTGAATTTTTTAAAGAAGTATATTATAGTCTTATGTATATTAATTTATAAATCCTTACCATTCTCAAAAATAACAAGCATTCAAAAAGCCAAAACACCAAACTTTATTGAACATCGCATATATATCATTCTCTCAAAAGGTAAATAAAATTAAAATTCTGTGTTTTCGTTGTAGAACATAAGCACATAGCATAAGAAGAACTTGAAAATTGGTCAACTTCCTATATCAAGCTTATGTTGTGTCTTATGTTATGTCGATCTATAAATTGCCTAACTTAAATATGAATGTTTAACCTCTCATGCTTATGCTATGCTTATGTTGCCAATCTATAAATCTAGCTTTATTATGGCTTTGCATGGTCCTCCACTCGCTTCGCTCGCTAAAGGGGCGCAATCAACAAGAACTAACCAAAACTAAACCATGGCTAACCCAAACTAACCCAAAATTAAGAAAAAAAAGTTGAGCGAGTCGGCAAGTACTCGAGACACTGATGTGTACATATAACATATATCCTATATCGACATCATGGACACGGCACATATAACAACCAGCAATATCACATCTTCTTTTTTTGCATCTGCGCAAGTCCGCGCGCAAGATATTTCTTGGTAGGAAATCCGTCAAACTGCCGCCAGCGGCGTCGTGTTTTTACGACTGGTTTATTTTATTACTATTGGAGTTAAATCGAAACCATAGCCGTGTATTTGTCAAATAATTGACATTGTGAGAGACGAACGTTATTTATGACATTGTGTAATGCAAAAAGCCATGGTGTTTAAGCAATAAGTACTTGTACAAACCAGAGATATTCTTCCAAGAAGAATTTCTTTAGATTTCCTGCTCATAAAACAAGGTATACATACATTTCATAACCCATTGATATTTGAAATTTTATATTACGGCTCTGTTAAAGGGAAATCATACTTATACATATTTCAAATCCAGCCCTGACTTTTCCTACCCAACTGACGTTAGCAAGGTCAAATTTAATTTTTCGCCTGACAGGTCGAGTAATATTGCTGGTTGTTATATGTGCCGTGTCATGGACATGAAAATCTAATATCGCTCTAGCGGTTACCTTTTTAGAAGCGCCGAAACGCCACTTGAGTTGTTGGAATCGCGGCCGTCCTTCTTGGTCGTCCTGGATTAGCTTGCTCTTCAATGCACAGGGGTTATGACGTCACATCGGTTTACACATTTCCGTCCTATTTGCCGAGATTTACCCTCATACCGCCGCGTAAGATGTTTACACATCAAAAAGTAAATTAATAAAAAACTAACATAACCCTTAAAAACGGTAAACAAAACATCCCGCAGCGCAGAAATTACAGGCAAAACCTCTACCTACTACACCCATTGATTTGTATAGGAGTGGTTAAGCAATAGCCGCCTGTCGCACTACTCAAAAGTGGCAACCTATGGACGAAAAAACAGGTTTCTGCGCATGACAAAATCGACGCAAAATGGAAAGACGTAAACAAAGGTGATACCGTTTTGTCATGCGCACTAAAACACTTGCCGTCTCAGCGGGCGTCGGTCAGGATCGAACTTGGCTTTTGTCTTTGACGTGTTTTCGTTTTGACGGCGCGGCGTTTTGAGTTAATAATTCGAGTTCGATTCGAGGCAAAATACCCGGCATCTCCTATTTCAAGTAAGTCTAATTATTATAAGTATTACTTATTTATACCTTATTGTTTGTTTCACTATGCTAACTGGGGCCCATTTCCCGATCGGCAAGACTCCTCTACCGAATATTTTGTGAAATAATCACTTTCGAAGTCCGGGCTTGCCTATTTACCTTCACGGTGCAACAGCTAGCTCCTACTAATTTTTTAATGCGCAAGTCCAAATTGAAGTTTCTTTGTTTACATTTCGCGGTCGTAAATTTGCCATGTTTGGTCTATTTATTGCTTATCCACTCCTTTACAAATCAATGACTACACCACGAAGAAATTTCGCTAGAACGTAAAGATGTGGATAATTCCAACACATTCGGCCATATTATGCATGCACGGTTTCGCATCGAAAATTTAGCCATATCCCTAGATGCTTGTCTTTAGGACTGTTTCATAAGGAGAGGCTAGATAACACGGCACATATACCACTAACTACGATTTTTAGCACGTAAAGCCCACGGTCAATCGGCATCTGAATAATACTTATGACAGTTCGTGTAATTTAAAATAATAACATGTTTTTTTATCGTTCAAAATACGTTTAAAAATGATTTCAAATGGCAAAATTGCCTAAAAATCCGAAAATTCGGACTTTTTTGAGACGATAGCCGTGTGGCTTCGGACGAATTTGTACTGAATTTTGAAGTGAAAATTCATTTTAAGCGAACCGTCCATTAATGCTATGGATCCAAATATACACTGCGAATATAATAATTAATAAAAAAATTGGGCAAGTCTGCTAGTATTCGAGACACTGATGTGTAAAAATATCGTATAACGACATCGACATAAAAAAAATACAGTAGCACGTTGTGTTCCCATGCGATCACCCATGCAAGTACTAACCACGCCCGACGTTGCTTAACTTCAGTGATCAGACGAGAACTGGTATTTTCAACGTGATATGGCCGTTGCCTGTAAGTCTTAGCGTTGTTACTCCTTTACTCAAACAACGCTCATATCAATTTACATCACATTTTTAAACATTGAAATCCAGTTAGTTTTCAACAATCACTAATAACTTAGAACAGTTACAAATTGCAGGCAATGGACATGATACGCAGTCATCGAATGCTGACAGATGTTACACTGTTTCTGACACACTAGCACGTAAACCCCAATAGCACGTAAATCCCAACCCCGCTCGTCAATAGTGTCAATGTTGTTTACATTTTTGGACTTCAGCCATTAGTATTAGACTTTTTGAGCAAATCTGGTATGTGATATCGTGGCTCAGGCGCTTAGAATGCCAAGGTTGTTGGTTCGATGCCTGCCGCACGCAAGACTTTTTTGTTTATTATTTTTGAATTAGTTAGATTTTGGTTAGCCTTGGGTATGGCTTGGGTTAGCACTTGGATAGTTTCCTTTTCTTGCGCCCCGGAGCGTACGAAGCGAGCGGAGGGCGATGCAAAGCTATAATAATACCCCGGTTGACGGATAACGACTTGCTATTTAGCCTCTCGTAAATCTTGGCAACATCGCATTAAACGTCAAACGATTGACGGGCTGGGTCACGGCCACCTTATGTCGTATAGGTGGCCTTGGCTGGGTTGGGGTTTCATTGATTTGTATAGGAGTGGATAAGCAATAAACAGACCAAACATGGCAAATTTACGACCGCGAAATGTAAACAAAGAGATTTTAAATTGGACTTGCGCATTAGAAAATTAGTAGGAGTTAGCTGCTGCACCGTGAAGGTAAATAGGCAGGCCCGGACTTCGAAAATGTTTATTTCACCAAATATTCGCTAAAGGAGTCTTGCCGACTGTGAAATGGGCCCCAGTTAGCATAATGAAACAAACAATAAGGTATAAATAAGTAATACTTATAATAATTAGACTTACTTGAAATAGGAAATCCCGGGTATTTTGCCTTTACTACTACAAAACACAACCATACACTTTCGGGATTCTATTTTGGTAGCATCGCCCATTGTTTATGTGCGTATTGTTCAATTTAAACGAAAATCAAAATAGAGTACGCACAAACCACAAACGTGAACCACCAAACTAAAACTAATCAAGCAACTACAGACACTAGGTCCAAAGAAAGTAAAAAAAAGTAAAAACTCGAATTATTAACTCAAAACGCCGCGCCGTCAAAACGAAAACACGTCAACGACAAAAGCCAAGTTCGATCCTGACCGACGCCTGCTGAGACGGCAAGTGTTTTAGTGCGCATGACAAAACGGTATCTTCTTTGTTTACGTTTTTCCATTTTTCGTGGATTTTGTCATGCGCAGAAACCTGTTTTTTCGCCCATAGGTTGCCACTTTTGAATAGTGCGACAGGCGGCTATTGCTTATCCACTCCTATACAAATCAATGTGTAAACCACGGCATAATAAACAATATCAGCTACAGTTTAAGCTTTGAGTTTATAATTACATAAATGTATTTCTTTTATTTTGACACAATACATTACAAAAAGGAACAAAATACATAATATATTTTAACTTTGATCAGAGTTTAAATGATAGGTATAATATAAATACCCGTATTGTAATGAACGCCGATTTACCTTATTCCTTCTTTACTTACTGTGTATTCGGCCTCCTGTTCATTATCTGTAACCCGGTTCGCAGTACCAGTGTGTTGACACCCTATTTTCGACGTAAAATAATTTTTTCTTCAAACGTCAGTAAATCCATCATTACTCGACTGTGTAGGCGGCAGTGAAGTTTCGCTTTTCCTCCGCCGGAGCTTTACTTTTCACTTTTCCGCCGGCGGAGGTAAAAGTGTTGTCATATCAACATAGATACAATACAAACAAACATCAAAATAAGCGTCAACAACTCAAGAGTTATTAAACTAAAATTTGTATTTATCACTCAATTTGTGACTGCATTTCTAAAAATCACTAATTTAGGAACAAATTGGTTATTATTTAATCGAACTTACTCAATAACTGCTTATCAATACGGAATTAAAACGCAATCGAAAACGCAATTTTAAAAAAATAATTATTGTTGACAGTGTCCACTGACAGCTTTATATGACATTATTATAGCAACAAACTGAGCCTATTCACCGACACCGCACCGGTCTAAGCCGCCTTGCGAACCAACTTATCTTTAATAATAATTATTATTACTATTAAAAAGCGACGTTTTTGCATTAATTTGTCGACATTTGAAGAAAAAACAGCATATTTTATTTGGAGGAAAAGTTACTTTTCATGGCTTGCTCTCTATTACCAGCCTCACTCCGTTCGGCTGTTAAACACGAGCGCGCCATGAAAAGTATTACTTTTCCTCCATATAAAATAATATACTATTCCTATACACTTGGGCAGCCACCCATATTTCGATACCTAGTTGAAAACCACTTTATGCCTCTTACCAATACTTAATTCTATTCTCAGATATATTAAATATAATTAAATTAATATAAGCCACATCAGTGATGTTTTAATAAAATAATTGAAAGGAAGCATTTTAATAGTGGCTAAATTTATTGGCTTATTTTTTAATATGACCTCCTATCTACAGCGCCAGACAATCAGTCCTTGCACATTATAACAAAAAGACACTGTATTATTAATTAGACACTGTGCATTTTTTCAGTGTAACAACTTTCCTAGAATACCATATTTTACTAGCCAGTAAACAATTATTATGGAATAATAAACTAATTTCAATTAGCAGTATTCTTTTCTGCATTTCTGCAGTGAATTAATTAAATAAAATACGAAGTATGATAGCACTAATCATTTAATGGGATACTCTTTTAATTATCGAATACTACAGCAATAAATCTTTCCCAATATACAGGCACTCTACGCCTCATTATTTAAATTAAACTTACTATCTAACTTTAGCACTAAATTGTTTTACTGAAATACTTATGAATTTCTTGCCAACAGGCAACGATAAATGTTTTCAAATATACAAGCACATTATGATTTAAAACTAAATTTACTGTCTAACTTGAGCACTGAAATGTTTTACTGAAATACTCACGAAATTCTCGCAGAGATATCACAATAAATGTTTCAAAATATATCAGCACTGACTTAAAACTAAACTTACTGTTCGCTTAATGTTAACCCCGGAACCTGCTATCGTAGCTGCCCTTGCTCTTGTTTGACCATCTTATCCCTCGACGAATGACGAAGATCTGTGACGGTCGGCCAGGGTACCCGATTTAATTGAAGAAATATAAAGACTTTTAAATTAATTTTAATCGTTGAAAGTAAATATGGAAAAGTTCTTTACTCTTGGACTATAATTCCAATAATCGTCAGTAAATGCAAAATCCAGTAGACTCGGTTTTACGCGCGGACTATTTTCCACTTAGTTCAGCATTCATGCAGGTTCCCCCGAAAAATCTTGCTCTAAAAAGAACCTCATTGGTCAAGGCGGGTCTAATTTTCCGTCCAGCGAATTAAAACTAAAGGAAAGACAAGAATACCAATTAAGGAATTCTTGGACTTTGAACACGCGTGGGCAAAAAAAGCAAAAGCTAGGTATGGGAAAATACTGGAAAATAACCGACCCATGTTTTCGCCGAAATGAGAGCAAAAGTTGCGTAATATCACGCGTTTTGTCGATACAGGTGTTTGGAGCTTCTGGATTTTTGGGGAAAAAACGCGTAGCAATTCCGCCTATAAAAGCATGATCTTAACAACGAAAAAGCAGTCAGATACTCATTTCTAGTTGCAGTGGGTCCTTATGGCCGGAAGAAAAATTTTATAAGAAAAAGCAGATGCCGCGGCTCGCTATGCTCGAAATGGATTTAAAGGTTTTTCAAAAGTTAAATTAGTAATATTCTCGTCGGTAATATGGTCTTAGTTGCGACCATCTCGGAAGTACGGTCTCCCAGTTTAGGGGATATTAAAATTAACTAAGTAATTACAACAAAATTCTGGAACAGTGTGAATATTTACGCAAGCAACGAAAGGGTGAAATTCGGCAAGAGCACAGATGGTTTCCAGACGCAATTAAGGTTACTCAGCAGGTTCCGGAAATAGCGATAGCGAGTAGAGACAGTAAGTGTAATTTTAAGCTAATAATAATGCATGGGGTACTAGGTTAAGAGTGACTCATTGTTTTGATGCTATATGAACAATATAATTCAGTGCCGATTATGAAAAAGTACGCCATGAAACACCTGGTATTAATTTTCATGCGACCGTGTGGTCGAGTATGATATTATTAAGAATTACTCATTAAAGAGCTCACTAAAACTTTAGTCCATCTGCATTTTATGTAATTAACCATTATACAAAATTATCTGGGCCCTAAGCCACGAACGTAGAAATTTTCAGTAATTGTTAGTAGGCAATTTAATCACTGCAGGTAATTTTGTTAATCTGCGTATTTAGTGGTACATAAAAAGAAAAATTGCTTGACTGGCTCTATTTCACATATAATGCTACCAGTAAAAGATTGGACATTCCAGGAAGGCTAATTCACTGAAAGAAATTCTTATTGCCATAATAATAATAGCCGGCCTAAATGGACGAATTATTTGCAGTACAAATGTTGATTATTTGGCGGCCTGTAGATACGAGGTCAATTTAAAAAGATATTAAGAGAGTAAATATAACAGTTTTATTTTAATAGAAGAATATGCTCCCTTTCAAATGTGTGTGTTTTTCGTATATTCATTAATAAATGATCATCGGTGATGTATTTATTTAAAACAAAATTGATGCGGCGAAAAAAAGTTCATTTTAACTTCCCATTGTTGTTGTATTTAATTAAAGCGGACTGCTGTGTGCGTAAATGCATTTTAATTAATGGATAAAAATTTGTGGGTTTAATATTTTAAAGGCAAACTTGAAGTGGCCTACATACTCTTTTTTATATACCTAATAAAATATACTACGTAGAACTGAGTGTGGAAATACGTACGGATGTCTTAAAGTGGGTTCCAAGTTCATAGGAAAGATGAACGATCGCCCAGGTTCATAAAGAAAGGATTTTTCATCGAAATTAGGGTGTCAACACACTGGTACTGCGAACCCGGTTATAGCTAACGAACAGGAGGTGAAGAAAAGGCCGATATTAAAGTAAGTAAATTGGAATAGGGTAAATCGGCGTTCGTTACAGATCCACCACGTTACTTTACTTTACTTTTCGAACCGACGACATGAATTTAGTTAGTTATTTCCACGAGCCTTGAAAACTGAAAGGCACTAATTTCGGTTTGATCACAACTAAGACCATATTACCGACTAGAAAATTAAGATTTTATATTTTTAAACGTTTAACTAATTTTCGGCATAGCGACCCGCTGTAACTGATATTTCTTAGAAAATTTTGGGTTTGGCTATTACGTCCTACTGCAACTGGATTTGAGAATAAGACTGATTTATCTTCGATAAGGTCACGCATTTATAGTAGGATTTTGACGGATTTGGCCCCCAGAAAATCCAGAATCTCCGTACACCTGCATCAAGAATCACGTGATGTTACGCAACTTTGCCCTGATTTCGGCGAAAACACGGTTCGGATATTTTTCGGTATTTTTCCATACCGAGCTTGGATTTTTAGATCACACGTGTGCTCAAAGTTCAAGAAATTTCGGAGCCCCCAGGCTGGAGAACACCAAAGTACAAAGTCTGGAGCTGATCACTGGGGAGTGATCCAACAAACCCCATTTTTACCCCTGTCAGACTAGGGACCGCCAAAGGAATGGGTCTGAGGCCGATGCTTCGAGTGGAAGCGGCCCTAGGTGGTAGATGCATAAGCCTACTCGCATCGTCCGGTGAAAGACCACCCCACCAGAATTGGGGAGCGCTAAGTGGTTTTCCCAAATCACGTTCCGCTTCCGCGCTGGTGATCCCGGGTTTCACAGTAGGAATATATGGACATGATGGTGCTTCCAGGATCAAAATATTCCGGAGGTAAACTCCCCGGCCATTCGGATCTCCGGGCGCTGGGTGGCCCTGGGAGCCCTTCATTCCGCATTTCACAGACAGCAAAGATACCGAACCAATTTAGAATAGATTTCTGCAACATAAGAGGCCTAAATACAAACATAAATTCGGTACACCAACATCTACAAGCAAATAGACCACACATATTAGCCCTTACAGAAACACAAGTATGTTCTACAACAACAACAGTGAACTACCTCTATCCTGGTTACGACTTACATACCCGATTTAGATATAAGTTCGGAATATGCCTTTTTGTCCGAAGCGACCTTTCATGTCACCGCGAGGAAACACTCGAACCGAACAACCTTGACGTCATGTGGCTCAAGTTCACCGCCAAGGGATTAACCAAGTTTATATGTTGTCTCTATCGCCCTCCGAGCGATAGAGCCTACCAAAGCTTTTTCTCAACACTAGCTACCACCTTTGACTCAATACAGGTCGATCACCCCAGTTCAGAAATAATCGTTCTGGGAGACTTCAATGCCCACAACACCAACTGGCTCAAACATCACAACAAGACCGACAACGAAGGTAGAGAGGCTGAAGCATTTGCCATCAGCTGCGGGCTTACTCAACTTGTAGACGAACCAACTCGAATCTCAGAGAGGGGCGAATTCGCCGCCCTCCTGGATCTTTTTCTGACCACCAATCCTGACCAGTACAAGGTTACAGTTGGTCCGCCATTAGGTACCTCCGACCACAAACTCATTACAACGGTTTGTGAATTGCCACTCATACAGAAGGATCCACCATTGCCTCGCAAAATCTGGCATTACAATTCTGCAAACTGGGACGATCTGAGGCAGTTTTACCTAGATTTTCCTTGGCTCGACGTCTGCTTTGCCACTGACGACCCGTCAGACTGCTGCGAAGAGATCATGCAAGTAATCTCCTCAGGAATGGAAGCATACATCCCAAATTCCATCAAGTTACCATCAAAAGGAAAGCCCTGGTTCGACAAAAGATGCGAAAGAGCTGTAGGAGGGAAACAGCAAGCCTATAAGTACTGGCAGCAAAATCAGACCGCTGAAAATCGCAATTATTTTATCGAAGCGAGAAACGAGTGCAAGCGTGTGATCGACAAACACAATCAAAGGATCAGGAATAAACTTTTGCAATGCCCCAGTGGCTCCAGGAATTTTTGGTCGGTAGCAAAGGCAGTAAGTAACAACTTTACAAAAACGTCTCTCCCACCTTTGACGGACGAACGTGGCATCACGGCGACTACAGCCAAAGAAAAAGCAAACATGCTCGCCAAAATGTTTTCATCGCACTCTACCTTAGACGTGCCCCAAAGCAAGACTCTCCCCACTATACCGAACATCAACACCACCATGGCAGAAGTCAAGTTTTCTCATCGTGATATTCGCAAAATCCTTAAAGAACTAGATACGCAAAAGGCATCAGGACCGGACGGAATACCTGCCATCGTGCTAAAGAACTGCGCCAACGAACTAACACCTGTTTTTTCCAGGCTTTTTTCTCTTTCTTACAGAAAAGGGATTTACCCATCCTCTTGGAAAGTCGCTCGAGTGCAACCTGTTCCAAAAAAAGGCAAGAAAACCACGCCCTCAAACTATCGCCCGATTGCCTTGCTTCCAATAATCTCCAAAGTCATGGAACGTGTAGTCAACCTGCAACTACTCAAGTACCTCGAGAGCAACAGAATAATCAGCGATAATCAATACGGCTTTCGCAAAGAGAGATCGACAGGAGATATATTGGCCTATGTCACTCATATATGGAGTAGGGCAATTGAAAACTACGGAGAGTCTCGAGCGATTGCGTTGGATATTTCAAAGGCATTCGACAGAGTTTGGCATGACGGACTGCTCAACAAACTGCCGTCCTTGGGACTGCCCGCCTCTCTCTGCAGCTGGCTGGCCAGTTTCCTTAAGAACCGATCCCTACATGTTGCAGTCGATGGACACATCTCGGACACATTCACCATCGACGCGGGCGTGCCTCAGGGCGCAATACTTTCACCAACTCTGTTTCTCATCTATATTAATGACCTGCTGATCGAAACGAATAATCCTGTTTACAGTTTTGCAGATGACAGTACCCTTGTCTCCCACTTTAGATCAGAAAAACCCTTACCAGCGACTGAGACTCATCACCGCAGACAGGAGCAGATTACAGCAATTAATCAAGACCTGGAGAAAGTTCAAACTTGGGGCGACCGAAATTTGGTCCAGTTCAATGCAGCAAAGACCCAAGCAGCAACGTTTACTAAGAGGGCCAATACAGCGGGCCCTGACATCATTATGGCAGGATCGACCATTCCTTCATCCTCGTCAATCGGGCTGCTGGGTGTCTCGGTCAACAGCAATATGTCATGGCATGACCATGTTGCTAACATCGCAAAATCAGCCTCCCAGAAGCTTGGTGCGCTATTTCGCAACAAAAAACTCTATACACCGCAGCAGTTGCTCTTGCTGTACAAAGCGCAAATAAGACCGTGCTTAGAATATTGCTCACATATCTGGGGTGCCGCACCAAAGCATACCCTAAAGCTGCTGGATTCTATTCAGAAGAGGGCTGTACGTCTCGTCGGCGATCCGGAGTTGACCCGGAATCTGGATAGTCTGGAACATCGCAGACATGTGGCCGAGATGTCTCTGTTTTACAGATACTTTCACGGCAGATGTTCCCAGGATTTGGCCCACATAATCCCGCCCCTGGCAACTCCTGTTGAAACAAACTTAACCTTAAAAAAAACATCTCTTACTACGGAAATCGAACCTGAGGCATCGTATCGCAAGCACAGCATCTAACCACTCCACCACTAGACCTGTTGAAAGCAATTCCCTCGACCGTAAAGACAACTCTCGTCTACCTACAACAAATTTTCGACCGTCAAGTGCGCATTCGGCAGCAGCCCTGTGTTGTCGTTCTAATATTTCACTTCACGCATCGCCCTCCACTCGCTTCGCTTGCTCCGGTGGCGCAACCAAACAGAACTAACCCAAGGCAATGCCCAAAATTAAGAAAAAATAACTTTGGAATATATATGAATTAGCACATACGCCTGCGTGAAGGCTCAAAGTTGCTGTAGGTAGACGCGAATGTAAAAACATTGGTAATTCTGATACATTCGGCCACGAACGCGACTCAGGAACTGGGACGACAGGAACGACGGCCACCTCTATAATTCCGGACAGAAAGACATGAATTGCGCAATACCACGTAAGCGACGCCACGCTGGATATAGGAGTAGCAGGGGGCATCTACACCACACCAACCACCATGACGGAACTGCATTCATGCATTCTGAGCACCTGCCGCTTGCTGGTAATGTTCAAGACGATGCATCAGCCAGCCCTCGCAACCCCTAGGGTCACGTACAACTACAGGACTGCCGACTAGACAAATTTTAAAAGAGAAGTCAACGCGTAGTTACGGATAACTCGCGACTTGGACACTCCCGAAAAGATAGATGATGCCATAGACGTCATGACCGGGATAACAAGCGCCGCAAAGGAACACAACATCCCCAGGAACTCTGACCTCAAGCAGGACAAGCCGCCTCTACATATTCAGGAACAGATCGCGAGAAGGAACCAACTACGCAGGACATATCAAAATGCACGTGACCCTAATGGCAGAGCAGCTTACCTGGAAGCATATATATAAAGTATATGCCTGGAAGAGTGCGAACCTATCCGAGCCATGCTGGATTCGTATAACATTGTACCCCACCCCAAACCCCAAAAAGGGGTACGTCTGGCAAGCCTACTCCTCGTTATTTCTTCTTTCTTTAAAACCAAACCTAATCTAACTTTCGTTCTGTTTTTTTTCAGTAGTTTATTTACTATATTTTAAAGTGCAGATATCACCAAGATAATTCAATGAAATGTTCAACCTTATTTTTGTTAGAGGGAAATAGAATAAAAATTGTTTATTTGAAATTTCTAATCTTTTATTTTGCGCTTTATAATCACTACTTCACTCGAAAATAAATTTTAATTATCATGCTCCGGACCTATACACCCTGAGTATCTTCAGTTTTTCTTTTTAGTAAATTAAAGTAATAATTTAAAGAAAAGTGCATTTATAGTTTATAGTAACAAATTGGCTTTTATTTGAATTATAGTAATTATAATAAGGCAATTAAAATTATATTTTAACAAATCAAAGTTTATCTTAACTAATTGGCTTTTCTTGTAATAAATAAAGTAGAATTGCATTTTTCTGATAACAAATTGGATATTTATAATATTAATTTTCATTTGGGCGCAAATTTGTTACGAGAAAAATGCAATTTTTTACAGTAAAATGCAATTAGTTAAGATAAACTTCGATTTGTTGAAATATAATTTCAATTGCCTTATTATAATTACTATAATTCAAATAAAAGCCAATTTGTTACTATAAACTATAAATGCACTTTTCTTTAAATTATTACTTTAATTTACTAAAAAGATAAACTGAAAGATACTCAGGGTGTATAGGTCCGGAGCATGATAATTAAAATTTATTTTCGAGTGAAGTAGTGATTATAAAGCGCAAAATAAAAGATTAGAAATTTCAAATAAACAATTTTTATTCTATTTCCCTCCAACAAAAATAAGGTTGAACATTTCATTGAATTTTTTTTTTGTAAGTAGAAGTCCATTTTTGAAGTGGAGTTGCTATTATAGCGGGTTAGAAGAAGAAGGAAGACTTCTCCACAAATGGAAATGCCAATCTTTAGTTCAAGAGTTATGCATATCGATGAGTTCACTCATCATCATCAGACTCACACACTACTTAGCTACAATGGTGTATGTTTACATAGCAAACAATGACATTGTTGCTATGTAAACATACAACATTGTAGCTAAGTAGTGTGAGAGTCTGATGATGATGAGTGAACTCATCGAAATGCATAACTCTTGAACTAAAGATTGGCATTTTCATTTGTGGAGAAAAGTCTTCCCCCTTCTTCTAACCCGCTAATTCATTGAATTATCTTGGTGATATCTGCACTTTAATCACCTTGTGGTTCCTCCGAGCTTTCTGGAGAGTGTTACTGGAAATTGCTGTAGTGTCTAGGATCTGTCCTGTGACGTCACTGGAAGCTGTCCTGGTAAGGCCGAGTGCGTGTGGACTCAGTAGCATGAAAAAAACCAGTACAAGGCAGTTAAAGAGTTCACCAAGAATATTGTTATCAACTCTGTTTCAATTTGACGGAGAGCGTTGCCTGTCTAAGCTTAGGCTTTTATACAGAACTTGGCAAGAGATAACTGCAAATAATTCTTCTCAATTAACAATGCTGAAAGATGCCAAAACACGCTGGAGAAAAATTTAATTTAATTTAATTAAATATGCCTCCACCAATTTGCACAGACTTGTTTAGACCATAGACAGTAACTACGGTTTTAAATTAAACAGTGACCTGATTAAAAATAATAAATAAAATAACTAGCTGTTTAAGCTGATAAAGATTGTGATGAACAATATTTCAATTAAAAAAAAAACAATTACAGTAATCAGGTAAGAACAAAAGTGAGATCGATAAAATCAAACAGATAATCAGAATGCAATTATTTTCTGAAAGCTACTTTTCAACTCAAAAATCAATTCAATTCTAAAACAAAGGTAATGACACTAATGACAATTATTCAATTCAATTATTGCCTGAAAGCTATTTTCTAACTCAAAAATCAGTTTAATTCAAAAACAAAGGTAACAACAAATTTAAACAGAAATAGAGCGATAGAACAAACAAACAATTATTATGATCTTGTACCGACCACGGTTGAGAAGGGCTTGAAAAGGCGCTCTTTAAATAACAAGGTGACGATAAAAGATAAAATGCTTCTATAGGCCGAACAACAACTAACTAAGCTTAACTCTGATTCCCTATATAACTCCTAACATCCGATAACGATACCAGAGAAAATTAGACTAAGTTTCCCACACTATATACAGTTTTGGTTATTAATTTCTAAAAATGCTACCTCTAAATAGAACCTAAATATGTGCCCTATAGGCCAATTTGATCGATTCTTTAGTTGGGTTGCTGAACTAAATCCGAAATTTAATAACCCCTGCTTTTGTAGGATCAAGTCTCTTTTTTCTCTTAACCAAGAGCCTTAAGCTCCAAAAAACCCACTATCACACATATGCCCTACAGACAAAGACATGCACACGGCAAAAGACAACGTGGTATGTGTGAAACGATAGTAGACAAATATCAGACATTCACGAGCTTCAGCTTATTCAACATATAGATATCAGAGATTCGCACGCTTATTAGCAGCTTTATTCTGCCTACAGACTTTACGATATAGGAAACTAGAAATAAGATCAGATAACGCAAAAAAATCAAGAAAAAGTCAAGCCCTACCTTCTCACAAACCTCTCACGCTGGTCGTCGGTACAGGATAGATTTTAAAATCCAGACCTACCTTCCACCAGAATCACATCTCAAAAAAAAATTGCACCGCGCGCAGTCACAAATATTTCACCTTTTTCCACCGTACGAAGCAACCGATTTTAAGCATAAAATATGATCTGCATATTTTAAATTATTTACCAATTTTAGATAATATATTCTACTGCTGTATTTATGTAGATTCAACCCATAATATTAATTTTCATTTTATATTAAGTAGATAATTATCGACTGGTATATTTAAAAGACAAAAATTAGTTTAAATGAACTTGATGGGCAATATAAGAATGCAGTATTTATTAATATTTTCGTACCATTTTATGCGGAATTTTTCACACTGTTGCTACCAGGTCGATTCAGACAGTAATTCAAAATAGGTTGAAGATGAAAAGTTATTATTTCAAACCAAAAATAAATACAAGCAAACTCGGAAAAACCTGATGTTACGGAATTGTTAAAATTACCGTAACAAATTTTTGTCTCAAATAATTTTATATTTTTACGATACTGATAATTTGAATTTTTATAAGGTTTCGTGAGTTTCACCATTTATAATAATGGAAAT
Source organism: Pissodes strobi (assembly GCA_016904865.1). NCBI lineage: Eukaryota > Metazoa > Arthropoda > Insecta > Coleoptera > Curculionidae > Pissodes > Pissodes strobi. The sequence continues at coordinate 29,216 of MU182419.1, read as the reverse complement.
TGCTCTTCTACTTAAAATAAAAATTAAGAGCCACATAAATTCGGGCAATAACTAGACATAATGGAGATAAACTTTCTTTAAAATGTCTTTAATATTTTTGTTCATACAGTGAAATATAAATATTGAACACATTACAAAAGCCTAAAGTGTATAAAATATATTATATTCTTAAATAGTCGGAACTGAAAAATGTAGGCCACGGCTCATTTTATTTTTTCTAATAATGCGGCAAATTATTCCAAGCGGTTGGAACCTTAGACTATATAATAAAGATAGACCCCGCGTTTCATTCATAATTACGCTGCAGCCCTGGCCCCAACAATGTCTACCCCCCTAACCGCTCCAAATAAAACAAAACATTACCAGTGAATGAAACTAAAGAAGTGGAGATAGCGTGAATAGCGTCTGTGGGCGACAAGCACCCCTCACTGCAGCTCGCGGCCGGCGAGGCGCCGCGCGCTTCACCGGCACGCTACCCCACTTCTTTTCGCCAGCAGACCCGTTTTAATGATGAGGCCAGTGGAATAGCAAAATAACTACTAACCTCTTTTTCAACTATATGCTGTAAGGTTGGAGCTATTCAAAATGTAATCAATTAAATATTTTGCGGCGTCTATTATTACCCAGATAGCATCGAATATGTAGTGAATATTCTTCTAATCTTGAATCTCCTGGGAATGTTAATAAAAATATTCGACATATTCCTATACATTTTTGAATATTCTATGAATGTATTTATATTCTTCTAATTATTTAGGAAATATTTCGATTTAATGTTCTACGAATAGTATGATATAAATGTTCCAAAGTAATTATTGTTCCCTTACTATTAAATAAATATTCAAATAAAATTTAATCAGCCCGACAATGAAGAACGTCCTTAGAATATGTGAGACACGTGGTCTACGCGAATATTATCGCGCTGTTAAGGGGTTCGTTATCAGTTTCTAAGGGTTGTGATTAAAAAAAGACTACCGATTATTTATTAAAACACAAACATAACATACAAAAAACGCGAATATGCCAAGCCCTAGATGCGAATCTATAAACTTGGACAAAATAAAAAAAAAATCGAATTTAATTTTTGATTCAGTATTCTGAATTTATATCTCATATCCTTTGTTTTCATCTCAAAAATCTAACTTTACGACTTCGAGTTCTGAGTTTTTATTTGAGTTTATTTTGTCTGTGACCGTGCAGAGTCGGATCGGACCGGGCCTGAAAAATTCGGCCCGTGCAGGGCACAAGTCTGTGACATAGAACGCCGCCCGTCGTATAACATCTGACACCATTTTTATATAAAATTAAATATTTTATACTTATTATTATAATATATATAATCTGGATAAGTATTTTCAACAGTGGCGGCTCGTGATATTTTATTGCTGTGTGCTGCATTGTAAAGTGTAATTTAAAATTTGTGGAATAATTTTCACATTTACATATGTATCGAAGATAAATAAAAATACTAACATTGATTCTACTTAAAACTTTTTTTTTCTAATTTTGGTTATTTATTAATAAAGCAAATACTTAAAATCCTAAACCGGACACATGAAAGAAGAGAACATACTGAACAATACTGAACATAGTCTTTTAAAGTGGTTAGATACATTTTAAATTAATTTTTTATATACAAAATCCATACGTCTATTTTTTCATTTACAATTTTTTCTATGAGTTTTGTATTAAAACGTAAAATCAATCAGCTCTTCTTCAACCGATAACATTGTCAAAGCGTTAAATCTCTCTTGTGTTTCGCAGAAAACGTTTAATTCTCTTCAAAGTCGAAAAACAACGTACTCCTTCTGAAGTGGATATGGGTGTTATAGTCATAATTAAAACTAATGTTATTATATATAATATCTTAAAATATATATAAATAATATCAGGAAAACCACTTGCGACAAGTGCTTAAATTAAGCAAACTAGCGCAAACGGCCTGGCTACTAAATTCAACATAAATAACCGCGTTTAAAATCAAACGCGGCAACAAATCTAGCCGTGTGCTTGAGATTGGGCAGCACCACCGGCTATTGAAATCACCGTTGAAAACACGCGAGCGGGATCAGCGGAGACGCGACGACCAAAAGGCTCTTTGTGCTAAAATTCATATCGCACACCGATCCGAATTATACAACATAAGGCGTTGGGTCTGGATTGACGGTGCAGTGGGTATGTTTATCTCGAAGATATTAGCGGAGCGGCAATATTTTACTTTCCGTCCAGATAAATAATAATTTTGAAAAGAAAATGGCAAGTATTTATGTACTAAAATATTATTTTAATTTTCCTGTGATTTTGCTATGTGCTGCAGCTCCTCAGCACATATATACCAGCCGCCACTGATTTTCAATTATTGAAGTGAAACTTCTTAACGCGCGCCGGGAGTAAAATTTGAAGGTCGCGAACACGGCGGACGACAGACGATAAGTGAAACGGCCTGGCGGAAGAAAAATATGGTTGTTATTTATTCTTGTGATATGAGCATATTGTTATTGGTAAATATTTGTTAGTTTACAAGATAAAAATATGGGATTTGCTCTATTACCTTGTCAAGACATAAGCGAAACTGTTATGAAGAATAGTTTTTTTTTTCAGTTAGGCCTTCCCTTTTTGTTAATTGAGTGTTATATTTAAAAAAACTACTTTTCCGTTAAGATATGTATAAGGCTAGGGCGTATAATTATTGGGATATCTTTGTTAGTTTACAAGATAAAAATATTGGGTTTGCTCTATTACCTTGTCAAGACATAAGCGAAACTTTTATGAAGAATAGTGTTTTTTCATTTAGGCCTTCCCTTTTTGTTAATCGGCGGGCGAACGCAGAACGACAGACGATGAGCGACACGGCCTGGCGGAAGAAAAATATGAGAATATTGTTATTGGGATATCTATGTTAGTTTACAAGATAAAAATATGGGATTTGCTCTATTACCTTGTCAAGACATAAGCGAAACTTTATATTGAGTGGTATATTAAAAAAAAAACACTTTTTAACCAAGCGGCTAGGGCGTTCAAATTTAAGAAGTTTCACTTCTGATATGCGCACATAGTACACACGCTTTTGGGTTTACATAATTTAGTAGAATTCTAATATTTGCTCTTATTATTAAATGAAATTATACGTGTCGTGGCCTACACTTTTTAGTTTTGGATATAGATTATACTAATTTCCAATGAAAAGCCTACTTACTTGTTCAAAGGTGAGGTAAAAGCCAAGTTTTCAACATAATGCAGGGCTTTTAGCACAGTAAACGAACCAACAAAAAAGGATCAACAGGATGTCTGGGTAAAAAAAAAAGAAAAGGACATTAAGGAAACAATGCCATATCCTGTATGTCCATTATTTTTTAAATAAAACCTACCAAGATAGCCGGTTGAGATTCTTTGGTCTACACATAAAGAAAACTTTTAGTTTTATTTCGCAGTTACTTTACTATACGATTAAAATACCCATGATCTATACTTTGACCACACTGTCACATCACATACAACAATACTGACTTATTGTTATTGCATACAACGAACGCACTGATTCACATATTCTGTCGTCTTTCGAGCCCCAATGAATTCACTAGAAACCCGTTTCTGATCTTTATTTTTGAAGCAAGTCTCTTTTACTTTACAGTTGCCCATGATTTATTAACAGTACCACTACACATTAAGGGGAAAATGCCCAAAAAGGTACTTTTACGGACTATAAAGAAAAAAGGGACTATAAGATATTAAGAGACCTCAACTAAAAGCCCTGCATAACGTAATATTACTGTAAAGTCTAATATAACTACAGTATTACCCTAAATCATCTACGAAATGGTGACTCAGTTTGGGCTTCCCCATGAAAGTATTAAAAACTGGATAAATTTTGGAAAACATGTAATTTTGTCGTTTCAAATCAATATAATCAAGCAAATTATCATCGCCTCTCAAGCCCCTTGACGTCATGTGTTTGTTATAATTTACGCTTACATTACATCACAAAGCAGGATCTATACCGGTTATCTTACATCTCTGCAATAATGCCCGGTTTTCAGAAAACCCCAAGAAAGACATCTAGACGAGCATTGGCGACACGTGGTTAGATTAATAATCACAGAGGGAGGTCATAGCAGGTAAATTGCTTTATTCCAGTTTTTCTAAATAAAGGACATAAAAAGAAAACGCTCTTTTAAAATAAGAAAAACTTAACCAGTATTTATTTAATTACTCAAAATCTTTTTAAACTGTTTTAAATTTTAGACCAACCCTTCGGTCTTTAACATTTGCTACATGATTTATTACAGGCTCATTAAAATTAGTAATACTCTGTATACTGTTTATAAACGGATTCTCTAGGCTTAAGATAGCTAACGCAGGCAGTCTTTCTTGTGCCATAGTATTACATAAAATTGTCTTTATTCTCTTTAGCCTAGAGAAACATTTCTCGCTTTCACATTCAGATTTTGACCAAACTTCTTCGCGATTTGTAATAATACGTAGGACCAACAAATTAATTGATTTAAACTAAAAGTGAAAGGCTTTTTTGCTTTTTTCAAAGCCAAGTTTGACGACCACCTCAATAAATATTGAAGGCCTATCCGCGGATAAGGAAAACCTCCTATCCAACCTGTGCAAGAGAATGACACCGACATCCTACTAGTCCAAGAAACACATAGAGAGGAAACAAGCCGCAGACCGAAGATCAATGGTATGAAATTAATACTGGAACGCTCCCACGACCAATATGACAGCGCTGTTTTCGTCAGGCCTGACACCGAAATATCCTACATATCCTCGACCTGCGAGAACGACATAGAGATCCCCACAGTTGAGCTTGTTTCATGCACGATAACATCTTTCTACAAACTACCAGCCGTAGCTTTTGCTTTTGAAGAGACTAGCAATGTCCACTCGAAACCGCTGACGTTTGTGATGGGCGATTTTAACTGCCACAGCTCTGCCTGGGGATATGCAGAAACAGACGCGAACGGCGAAGCGTTGGAACACTGGGCGGAAAGAATGAACCTAAAGCTGATACTCGACCCCAAACAACCTGCGTCCTTTTATAGTGGAAGATGGCGCAGAGGATATAACCCAAATAATATCTTTGTAAGCGACAGGATCAGCCACCAAGCGACAAAAACGGTCGAGGAACCCCTACCTAGAACACAATACCGACCCATCACATGCTCTGTGACAAGCGGTAATAAAACCAGAATACGTTCCCTTCAAGAAGGCCAATTGGAATGAATGGACCCAAGAGTTAGACCAGGAAGTCACGCGACTAGAACCATGCCCCAAATCGTATGACCAGTTTGTCATGCTGGTAAAGAGATTATCGAGAAGGCATATACCAAGAGGCTGCAGAACAGAATATATTGCAGGTCTTGATGACGGAGCTAAATCCGTCCTCAATAACTACCGAATTATGTACAATCAGGACCCCTTCTCTGAGGAAACCATCCAGGCAGGAGATGCTCTGCAAATGATATCAACGATTAGAACGGAAGGATGGAGCAAACTCATAACAGGTCTGGATATGAAACATAGTAGCAGACGTGTATGGAAGTTAATAAAGAACCTCAATAACGACCCCTCCGCTCGAGCACCATATTACGTAATGGTAAATCGTCAACTAGAGTGGGAAAAAATAAACTCCGGCGCGACATTAAGAACGAAAACGATGTCCTTACCATACCTCTCAGCACCGATGAAATAAATCGAACAATTCACCAACTGAAAGAAAACAAAGCAGCCGGCCTGAACGAAATTAGGTCAGAGCAAATTAAGCAGTTTCGGCCCCTAACCATAGACTGGCTCACTCAAATGATGAATAGCTGCATCTCCAAAGGGCAAATTCCAAAAATTTGGAGAAAGGCGAAGGTAGTTGCACTCCTGAAACCAGGGAAAGAACCAACAGATCCTGGGAATTTTAGACCAGTCTCCTTGCTGTCACCTTTTCAAAGTCCTTGAAAGAATGGTACTTGACCAAATATCTGATATTATCGAGATCATACCGGAACAGGCAGGTTTCAGACCGGGTAAATCGGGCTGCGGGCAAACCCTCAATATTCCTGCAAAACCGACGGTTTTTCGTAACATTCCAGTCCAAGAATAGCCGGTGGAGGACTCTGAAAAACGGCCTACCCCAGGACAGTGTCCTGGCGCCAATCCTCTACAATATCTACAACAATGATCAACCAATAAATGGAGAGACAAAGCGTTTCATATACGCCGATGATACGGCTATAGCAGCTCAAGGTAGAACATTCAACGACATAGAGGATAAACTAACCCGTGCTCTGGAGGATCTAGCAGCCGACTACAAAAATAACCACCTCAAAGCTAATCCCACTAAGACACAGGTGTGTGCTTTCCATCTTAGAAACAAGGAAGCACACAGGAAGATAAGGGTGACATGGCGGGGTCGAGAGTTAGAGCATGGCAACACACCGATATACCTAGGTTTACGCCTGGACCGAACTCTGAGTTTTCGAAAGCACTGTCAGGAGGTCAAAGGGAAAGTATGTGCAAGAAACAATATCATCCGAAAACTAACAAAGACAAAATGGGGAGCACAACCTCACACACTCCGGACCTCGGTTCTTGCTTTATGTTTCTCTGCCGCGGAGTATGCTGCGCCGAGCCGCCGGTGTGGTTCAATTCAGCTCATACTAAGCACGTTGACGTGGCACTGAACGAGACCGTACGCATGGTGTCTGGCTGTTTAAAACCGACCCCGGTGGAGGAAATAGCGAAGGTCATAATCGTAACTGCGCTTTCTGCATAATCTTCAAGAAAATGTGGAGCAATAAGGCGTCCACAATACAAGACACATCAAACACCAAATTGCATTTCTTTTTCGAAAATCTCTCTAGAATTTTCTAATTCCCAGTAAAGGCAATAATTACGCTTGTTTACTTACGTAAAATGACCCTGATCACAAAAGATGATTGTCTTTGAATTTTGTTTTCGCATTCATCTGGCTAGCACACGACGCTTATGAATGATAGTATCTAAGCTTCAGTTAGTGTTATTCTGGGTTTTGTAAGAATGTAAGTTCAAATTCTAAATCAACATTTGTTGTACAGTGGAGTACGTATATAAAGCCCTTGATTGTTGATGCAGAAGTTACTTCGCAATAAGGGCCCAATGCTGTGACCAATGACGAATCAATATGCCTGTATCTTCAAGCTACTATAAGGAGTGATGGCAGCTAGCTTTTACGCATGAAAATAGTCACGTAAAGAATAGTATTAAGTATGTCTGCACTTTTCATTGAACGCTCATTCTCATATTAGGCTTTGATTGGATAATTTTTAAGATGTTCTCCCGTCGTGCATTGACTAACTTTATTTATTTTTCTTGGTTAGAAATCTCAACTTTGCATTGACAAATACATTAGCGTTTCAAAAATATTTCCCACTGTAATGTGGAAGCTCAAGTTGAATCACCCTTTACAAAGGTACCTTCTTACAAAAATAGTATAACTATACCTACCATTAGAAGATCGCGAATGATAGAGATATATGAATGCATATTTTTAAATATACCATAAAGCAGCTTAATTTAGTCGCCAAATTACGAATAACGATTTTAAAAAATTCTGAAACTGGAAGGATTTTTTTAAACATCGTCATGCCATTCTATTTTTTTTTTCAACCTTAATAGTTATATTGTACAATTGTTGAAAATAGCACTTTTCACATGAGTTTAAGCGCTTTTCACAATCGTTGCACATTGTACTTTTTCTACGACTGCATGATATTGTATATTTTACTGGTTTTGATGAAATACTCGCTAGTCGGTGGATAAGATAGAATAGCTATATAGCTTTCCACACGCCATGCGTCATGCTAAAAGTATAGTTATCAACAGCAACTCATGTGTTTTTTACCGTTTTCGAGCAAGTTGAAGAAAAAATAAGTTAAATAATTTTTTCATTTTCATATTAGTTTGAAATATCCATCTACTACATAATTTTTTTCAAGTATATGTTTTAAAATAAAATAAAATTGTGTCAGAAATATCAGTCAATCGACTTTGATCTACAAATATCAACTGAGAGCATTTTAATTTACATACATTTAAAGCAAAATTGTATCGAAGATATCATAAAAATGTAATAGATCCTTTGTCTAACCCAAAGCCACATCATTAGAAAAGAAGAAACGGAACATAATTTTATTACCACACAAATTTTTCTAAACAAAAATATTAATTAATTAAAATTAACATAAATGAATCTTAATTATTTTTGAATACCTACAATGATTTCATTATACATATAATATAGAATAGTATATAGGTATTTCATTTCAATGATAATAAGAAAATTATGCAAATTTTTATGGTGCATTAAAATTATGTAATGACCTAGAAGTCATATAAGTAAAAATGTATTAAACTATTATAAAATATAATAGACGGAAATATTAGCATGTTTAGTTTAACACAATTTCACCTGAAAAATTATTCTTATCTTTGTATGACATATGACACTATGTAATCCCCCTGGGGAATCAACAGTAAGTGGATCGTGGAATTTATAACAAGCTTATTTCATTGCAGATCCTATATTATTGAGGCGGATCCATCTTTTTGTACTACATATTTACCTTCTATATCACTTGAATTTTATATGAAGAAACTGCTTTAATATTTTTTTCCTACTCATATACTTTAATTGATTTATTAGGCATTTACTTACTACCTGTATCTGAATGATATTCATTAAACAGATTTTTCATTAAGATACGACTTTATAACCAATCAAAATGCAACATCACTATTCGGTCACTATTAGTTGTAGAAAAAATAGTTTATGCAATGCAACTAACAACAATGACTATTAAGACACTCGCATTCATTACCACACTCGCGTACGGCGCGGGTCGTAATTTTCATATTACTGTCTTAATAAATCGTGCTCATTGCATAATATACTATAAATGTGTTGTTTCAGTATCTTTGCTACAATGGGCACTTAAAAATTATCTAACTTATTAAACGAAAAACCATCAAATTTGTTCAAAAACTAAATACTTATTTATAATTATATAGCCCCTTCAAAAACAACACCTATACCCGAGAAGACCTCTCGGCCTATACCTTAATATGACACATACCTAACAAACCCGTCATTATAAAGACATTTCATTGATTTATCACAATCAAATTCAAAACTTGACAAAGAGCACCAACATTTTTTTTTGTTATTCCAAACGTTCTAACGTTGTTTTTTTTTAAGGTATTGCAGCCTCGTTAGGGTGACATAATTTGCAGATGTGATAATTTACACCCTGGAATAACGACCGAAGAGGTATCAAAGGTAAATACTTAGTACAAAAAAATCATTTTACTTAAAACAGAATCTATATCCTTGAAAAAAATTATTTTTAATTTATCTAAGTACAAAATATATTTTCACATATTAATTTTTCCAACATGTTAAAAATGTTTTTACCAGCTAGTGCAATGGTATTACTTACATGTTATTTGGTGTTTAACCTGAGTGAAAAATATACAGTTAAAAAAATTACAATTTCAGAACAATCATAACTTGGTTAAGTATCTACACTTAAAAGATATTGATATGTAAACATATATTTTTAACGAAACAGTAGCTACGATAAGAAAGAGGAACATAATTAAATTATGGAACACTGAATAAATATAATGAATATTGTTACGCACGACCAGAATCTTTATATGATTCTTTAGTGTCCAAAATACAATGCTTCTAGGTAAAATTCTGTCATGTCATAGGTATAATTTGAATTTAAACAAATCCTGGGCGACATGCCGGGACTTATTTCAATTAAGTCACCACGACCAGAAATTTATCAACGACCAAATAGAAAACTTAACCCTAAACATTTTCCATGATTTGAAAGCAAAAAAATAATACTATTATTTAATACTTAAAGACAAACCATTATATTCTTTAAAAACACTTTAAATAAGACAGCAAACTGGCATACGACTGAGATAGGTACTCTATTGGTTATTTTCGTTTTACTGTGACTGGCCGACGTGATGATGTGCAACTAATATGGGGCAAAATATTTCAAATGCAAAACAGTGTTTGTTGCGCCGCTGTCTCTTAGACATTAGACTTTATATTAGGCCAATAAACCACAAAATCGGACTTTTATTCTTACACTGATTGCTTAAAAGTTACTTTTTAATTTTGAATAATTTTTGTGATGTGCTGCTGATCTTTTTTTAACAGGGTGTTCATATAGCCAAAAATAATATATAATTGATATTATCTTGTTGGTCCACATTAAGTGAAACAAATAAAATTTCTTTTATAACTTAAATATAGTTCTTTTGACAAAACCTGCGATGCCGCCGAAATAATTTTGATCATAATTACATTTTACATTTACTTAACCTACATTACAACAAATTTAACTAAACCTAAGCTTATTCTAATTAAAAGGCCAAAATAGTAATCATAATTATCACAAAGTTTGTTTTACATAAAAATAATATATGTATATATTGCTTAAAGGTTTCTAGCTTATTTTTTCCATTGAATGTTTTTTACGCTTTGAAATGTTTTATGAATTGAAAACATACTGCGAAAATATGGAAGGTATGAAATTCGTTTGAAACAAGCAAATACATAATACAAAATATGAAAGTAACTGCAAATAATAGTGTATAGGTGATAAAAAATATTCCTATGACCAATTCTCATATTAGATCATATGAGTGAAGTTTATTACAGTTTGATCAACAGATCTTGGCGGTTAAGTCATCAATAATCAGCTGACCGATTGCCATCTTTTATGTATCACTGGTGACATCAATTGATTTTGAGAAAAACACCTGAATGTGTTGTCGACAGAAATTATTAGCAGACGAATGGCAGTCCGTCTACCGAGTATTGATGATGACGTAATGGCCAATATCCATGTTGTAATAATAGGTAAGTCTTTTTAGAATATGCATAGACGTTTTTTTATAAAAATAGAAAATATTGTATTATATGGATTAAAAGCCTTTAGTTCTTATCAGAACTCTGTTATTTTGGATTATTTCGATACTGATAACCAAAGAAAGAGAAAATGCTGAGAGACCTTTCCCACGATTTCAACGCAATTTGTAGGCATTTCGCGTGAAAGTAACTGTAACATTTACTGTAAAAGTGATTATCTGTATTTACTTCATGACAAAAACAAATCATACATACGGAATCGTTAAGAAAGAGGGTGTTTTGCGCGGGTGATCGTGCTATTGGTTCTACATTAGAGTTTTCTATAATCTTATTTAAAACCATTCTGGGCAGGCCAATCTTGATATTGCCCACTCCAGTATCAAGAGATGCTTGGTCACTGCATAATGTAGTTGCTCGTTTACATAGGGTTTTAACTATTCCTAGCTTGGTTGCTTGAGAATGGTTTGAGTTAAGATACTGACCCGGTGGGTTGGTTTCCTATATACAGAAGTATTAGTTAATACATTCTTCCTACTGACAAGAACATCTAAAAAGGGTAGACAGCAGTTCTTCTTCTCATCGATAGTGAATTTAATGGAATCGTTTACTGAATTAAGGTGACTGAGAAAGGAACTTAACTGTCTATCAGTTCCATTTCAGATTGTGAAAGCATCGTCGACATATCGCAGCCAGATTTTGGGTTCGACGATTGCGACACTAATGGCATTAGTTTCAAACCATTCCACGTATACATTCGCTATCACCGGACAATACTGAAATATAATAAGCTCTGTGGAAACACAGAACAGGAACAGATGCAGATGAACTACGTTGGAAGTCCTAGAGAACACAGAAATAAGGACTACCAATACCATGCAGGAGGAATTGTTGAGCATTATTGAGGCTAGATTGGGGAATATATGACAGAAAAAACATCATTGGCCCTGGAAAGAGTGATAGAGCTCTTGAAGTTATGTCTACATAACTCTAACTTTCAAGTTAAAGCTAGGTTTTATGCTCAGGATGGTGGCCTACCGATGGTTTTCCCACTCTCTCCGGTGATAACGAATGTATACGTGGAATGATTTGAAACTAATGCCATCAATATCGCGATGTTCGAACCTAAAATCTGGTTGCGATATGTCGACGATACTTTTATGGAATGGAACTGATAGACAGCTAGATTCCTTTCCCAGTCACCTTAATTCAGTAAATGATTCCATTAAATTCACTATCGAGAAGAACCGCCGCCGCCTTCCCTTCTAGATGTTTTTATCAGTAGGACGAATGGAACTTCCAGCCAAACCATTCTCAAGCAACGAAGCTAGGAATAATTAAAACGTTATGCAAATAAGCAGCTACAAGCTTTCTTGATGCTGAAATGGCCGATATTAAAATGAATCTACTTCAGAATGGTTATACGGAGAGGTCCATAAATAAGATTATAGAGAATTGTAATGTAGAACCAATATCACGGCTGCCTGAACAAGACATCCGTATCTAAAAGGTACGATCCTCAAGTCCGGATCAACACTAAGCAGCGTCTTAACAAAAACAAAGCCCGATTCATCTAAATAAGAGAAAGAGTGTGTACCAGTGACCATGTGAATAAGAGGAGTCGTATATTGGAGAAACAAAACGTCCTTTAAATGTAAGAATAGAAGAACACAAAAAGACACACAGAGGGGCGAAACAATAAAATCGGGGAACGCTGGCCATGTTTCGTCCAAACAACACAACATTACGTGGTCAGAGGCGGGTGGTCCACAAGGAATCTCATTGGAAAAGCACATATTATTATTTCGGGTTCGACTTTCCATAAGTTGAACGTAAATTCTTAAATACATCTTTGAACGGAATTCAACCTCATTTTTTTTCTAAACATTAAAGTAAACTTTTAGCTGGGATGGAAAATTTATGACTTTTCAATTCTGGACTCGTACTGTCAAGGGCTGGTACAGGTTAGTCTCCTCTCATCGTTTTTAAATGCTATATACCTGATCATATCTCGACCACCTACACGGCCGTATTAATTTTTAAAAAGTTATTTTTCTATTTATCGTGTAATGAACAGAAATATTATACTTCTTGCAGCTGCCGTAATCAAGAAAAAAAAAACGAAAATAGTTCTGCACAATTTCAGAAAATAAAAAGTAATTAATGGGAAATATTTCGGTACGCTTCAGAAAAATTAGACAAAGAAAAACGACTAAGATTAGAGAGGCCAGTAGGCAGTTCAGCATCCCTTAAGCAATAAATATTTGACCGACTCAAGGGTAAAGTGCTAGTGGCTTGAAGAAAAACTGAACGAGATCGCATTTGAACTTGAGCAAAAAATTGTCGAGTAAGTGATTATAATCGTTAACTGAAAAAATAAACAGAACGCCTCGATGCGGTGCACAGGTAACCGCTAAACCAAAATTTTCAGAAAATGGCGACCAGGACAAAAATGGTACAAATTATTTTTGAAGATATTCGCTGAAGGAATTAACAAAGTATGTATTATAGTAACTGGAGAATATATTAGAACTTGATACAATGGGCTGCAAATATTCTTAAGAAGAATCTACGAAGTTTTAGATATGCGAGTTGAATTTTTAATGGAGACAAAAGTGGGCTTGCTTTGTGTCCAAAATTACGGAAAGCACTAGCTCCAATGGTAGCAAACAGGTCAACGAAACTTAAAGAGAAAAAAATAGTTTCCCAATTTTTCAGCAGAGTACATGGGAAAAATCTGTCAGGATATTCTATACCCTAGACATATCCAAAAGAAACAGTAGTATTTTACTCAAGTATTTTCTTATCAATTATACTGTTAAAATTAAATATTACCTGTTATATTTAACATACATAAATACAATAATTTATTCTAGATTCAGTATAAATTCAAATAAATCATATTTATGATTAATTTGAAATTGCTTTGTAGCTACCGTTTGTTACATTAAAGCCAATCATATTTATATATTCAAAAGCTACTTCCATATTACAGCTTGCCAATCCAAAAATAAACCTAATCATTAAATTCGGTCGGTAAAATGTCGACCACCTTAATACTCTTATTTTACTCATCTTAGGAAAAACTATTTGATATGGTATCACAAAAGATGTGTGCAAAACAAAAAGATGTAGTTATCACCGGGTATCTTAATAAAGATGACAACCAATGAATCATCTTCTTTATATTTGAGTGGATTTGCTTCACCTTTGATTAAGCATTATTAATCCGATCGCTTGGTAAAGTGCTCTGTTACTAGGCGTATTTTAACATTCCATACATGTTATTTCGCATCTTGGGTGTCTCTGTTGACCAATTTAAATATGCCCATTACTTCTGGCCAATAAGTGGTAAGGAAATTATTTGGTCTGAAATTCAGGTATGGTATGTTGCAAACAACTATATGGATAATACTGTACTGAGTTAGTTTGGCTAAAAAGAAAACATACCCTGTCTGCTGACGTTACAACAAATCAGCGAAATACCATAAAGCACTGCAATATGCATTAAAATGTTTCAAATTTATATTTTAAAGTTGCCCAAATGCTTACAAAACAAATTAAATCACTACGAATAACATAAAACTTAACTTGTGTTCATCTTACACGTATCTCCACTGAAGGAACAACTAATATACAACGTTGTTTCTAAAAATGTTTTATTGGTTACAGAGCGTGCCACTGTGATCAAAGGCAGTAGCTACTTCCTTATAGCAAAAGAGTTTCTAGCCAGGGTCTTGCTTGTATTGATTTTTCATCGTTTATCATGAAACCAGGACGATGTCCTTATTCACCCTCTGACTCCTGCTATCGAGCTCGATCAAGTGACTCACACTTAACTTCTGGGGCGTTTTGATGATCGCACCAATTAAATTGTGTTCAGAAAGTCAAATTTATATTGAATGGCAATTTCAATCATCAAGGTAAATTGTCTGACTATTGTTTAACATAACAAGACTAGAATGAAGCAGGGAAGCACGGATTATTAGGCTATTAACTCTAAGATCAATATATAATTATATTAAAATGTTTTATGTACTAAGAATCGAAATAAATACAACTTTATCATAAAAGATGCTAAACAATATCATTATTGAATTCATTCTTCCGCCAAAAAACTACCGAACAACGATCGCTTTTGAAAAAGATGATGGTTAAATTGAATTCTTAAATAATTAATAAATAATTCTCCAGGAAAAATATAAATAGAATTTGCTTTAATTGATTTATTGTTATTTTCCTGCGGGCTATTATGTCTTAATGTTCAACGCACTTCGTGACTGACGTTTAATGTAAATAAACATTTTTCCCTCACTTTACTTTTTAAAACATCATATAAC
>MU182419.1:232-13939 GCA_016904865.1 Pissodes strobi | reverse complement strand
TTAAAATTCCGAGTATTTACGGAGATATCCGAAAAAAACCGAAATTTTGAAAAATCGTTTAATTTTTTTCCTGGGCTTATTTAAAAACGGATTTCAAATCTAAATGCACTTTTGCATTGCCACTTTTTCCGCTCTATCCAATGATGATATCCAGTTTGAAATCTGACGTTTCGTCTTCAAGGGATCAATTCATCATCAACTTTCTTTTT
This sequence comes from Pissodes strobi, assembly GCA_016904865.1. Classification (NCBI taxonomy): domain Eukaryota; kingdom Metazoa; phylum Arthropoda; class Insecta; order Coleoptera; family Curculionidae; genus Pissodes; species Pissodes strobi. The sequence continues at coordinate 13,730 of MU182419.1, read as the reverse complement.
TTAAATACGAACTAAAATTTTTGTATCGTTTTTCGGATGGTATTGGCTTTATTAATATGAGTATGTGTTCTTTTTTTAATTTTTTTTTATTATTTTTATTTTATCTATATATTTTGCTTTGCCGTGATTTTATATAATTTAATTTAATATTCTCGTAAGAAATAATTTAATTATTTTTTATTTTTAATACGCTCCAATTTTCCACTTAATACAAAAAACCAAATAAAATATGTTTATAGAATATAAATATTTGAAAAGTACCTACCTTAAAATGTTTAAAATTATGCCAGAGCAAAATATGTAATTAAAAAAATAATAATAAAACAAAAAAAAAACACATAATCATATTAATAACGCCAATACCATCTGAAAAACGATTAAAAAAAATTAAAGTTCGTATTTAAAAAAAGAAAGTTAGTGAAGATCCCTTGAAGACGAAACGTCGGATTTCAAACTGGATACCATCATTGGATAGAGCGGAAAAAGCGGCAATGCAAAAGTGCAATTCAATTTGAAATCCGTTTTTAAATAAGTTTTTTCCTGATATCTCTTTCTAAACGGCATATTGTTAGACACCTAAATGCGCAATTTTGCCTTAATTTGACCGACACTGTATATCTTACGGTTTTCGAGTTCCCCATACATAGACACAAATTCGAGCCACCCTGTACAGTAATAGTAATCTATTAGAAAGTATACAATGCCTATCCTTGATCGGCATGGTCTATATTATGTATCGGAACACAATACTGCAATCGTCAAATTAGAATGTTTTCGGTTAGTTTACGTTACTTGTATAATGATCACGGTGACATGCTATGACCGCTGTGGAAATAGTGGCCCTCATATTGATTCAAAAACGGTAATAGTGTGTCTGATATTGATAAACTAGTAAATATTAGCATACATCAATTTCTTAATGTCCCGAACCAATCCGAACGCTCCGTCAAAATTAACCCAAGGCATGCCCAAAATCAAGGAAAAACTATGCGAGTCTGCTAGTACTCGAGACACTGATGTGTAAACATATCCTATATCGACATGTACAAATATTTGAGCAGCCCTCGTAAAATCACTGCTGAATGATGTCACAGCCGTTTACACAATTCCGCCCCCATCCGCATGCACATTTCCGTCCCATTTGCCGAGATTTACCCTCATACCATCGCGTAAGATGTTTACACATCAAAAACTGCATTCTCGGATTGAAGTCAACGGTACGGCAACTGGAACGCACATAACACTTACCTACCGTTTAGACAAACCACTGGGTAAGGCTAATATTTAAACTTAATTCCAGTGGTAAAACAGCTGTATTAGTATTATAGAGACAAATTCTGCCGGACATCGGCTAGCTAGACGCTTAATACGGACGCGGTCTGATTGGCTCGACACTTTTGAAAATTAATGTATACTGTAAATCAAGTCAAGATTTCATGGAGCAATACAAACCGGGATGTTTCAAGTAAAGATCCGCTATCCAGTGGAAACACAGATTCGGATAAGTTAAAGCCAAACCAACTGACTAAAATTAAAACACTAAATCCCAAGCCTAGTTTCCTTCATCTCCACTTCCTACACAACAAGACATTTTGCTGTCTCCATGTTTTTTAGATAAATCGACAGTATCATTGACTATTGTTTCATTTTTGTCTGCCCGGGATTCCAACCTAGAAGATGAAAAAAGGCATTACAACTGGGAAGACATTAGTTAATATAGAGATTTACTGCTGGTAAAGTTAGTTGTATCATTTTGAACACTGCTGTACACATATCCGCAAAAAACGGGTTTTCTCCAAAATCCCGTCTTAAAGTAGAGCCCCGGTCCCGCATATGGACAAAGGTAGCCCCCAAGAGTTGCACTTACTATAAAAATTTCGACCCCGTAGCTCTTCCCGTTGATTCGAAATTAATTATTTTAGCTTTTCCTTCTCCCCCCCTCTCCTGGCTGAACGAGAGGGGGTAAGGGTTCCAATTTTCGTCCAGGATCCTCATTTTAGCTCGGCTATATGTTCTGAAAATTTCAGCCCTCTAGCACATTTCCTAACCCATCCAAACTAACCAGACAAGCACGTACGCGCGCTCTCTCTTAACAAACCCAACCTAATCAAATACTAAGCACGTTACACGCGTTTGCTCTCTTAGACAACCGAAGCTATCCCAAACTAACCACACAACATGGAAAAATAAGTCACATTTATGTTTTGTTCACTATAATTTAAAAAAAATTGAGCGAGTCTCCTAGTACTCGAGACCCTGATTTGTAAACATATCCTATATCGACGTCATCGACATGAAAATCTAATGCGACCTTAGACCGCGTGACGTCTGAATATAGGCAACCACTTATTTGGAATTGGTTGCCTATATTCTGGCGTTAGAAAGAACACGTTTTACGAGGAAGCGCTGAAGTAGACTGCGCATGGTAATGATGTCATATCCGCTTGCACATTTCCGTCCCATTTGCCGAGATTTACCCTCATACCGCCGCGTAATGTTTACACATCAAAAATATGATTATTCCGTAAAATTATTTTTTTCGTTCTGCTTTAAAACAGTCCCTTTATCAATATTTAAAATTTCTTTTCATGTTCAAATTCGAATGCACATTTTTCTAGGTATCTTAACTTTTTAGGGCATACAAGAATTCATAATGTATCTTGCACCTTTTTAAAAGTATTTCGATAAGATCATCTTCGGGATTCTTCTTAATGTGGGATATAAAATTTAATATCCATTTTTTTCGAAAACAGTGCATCTAGACGAAATAAAACCTTTGGAAGTAGCTTTTTGATAAAACGCTTTGAAAATTCACAATTAAAAAATAAAAAAGATATTACAGTACAGTTAGGGCAATTTTTATCTTGGACAAATGTGTAGGTATACTGATTTAATGAAGAACGCCAATTTGTTAAAATTTATTTCGTTTCGAAAACTGTACACAGTTTAGAATATGGTCTAAAGTTTTGTATACTATAATGACCTAGGCCTGTATAACATTTTTGTGCCAGCCAAATAAGAAATTCGAATGAATCTACTATCAATAAAGAATGTCTGACAGCTTTTATTTCAAATTTAGTGCGCACTGAACACTGAACTTGGTCTATTTCAGCTGTGAATCTCTCGGACCCCCGTTTTTAAAATACAGGACGTCTCAAGGGCACAAAAATTCTTTAGTAGCTCTCTACTAAACTATGGGTACAACAATTGGAGGGTGGCTAAATATATTAAAATCGGTACTAAATCTTCGTTTAATCAACAGGTTGCATATCTTCTGCATAGGGCCTAAGGTAATTAAAACATTTTGTGAATCAAGAGTAACGTACCTAAGCCAATGTTGAACCGCCATCTTAAAAGCCTCCTGCACATTACTGGCGTTTTTCGCGGACGTTTCTATGCAAGAAGTTATGCTATTTTCATTACACCAGGTTTCCATCTCGAGCTGCGAAACTTCCCTTTCTTCGCCGGTTACGTCAGACTATAAATAAATGAACCAAAAATTAATTTAAATATAGCGTATGTGTGAGATATCTTTTTTTACAAATTATGAAATTGTCATTTATGGTTTATTGTTGGCAAATAAATGAAAATAATAATTTCTATTATCTATTACTGTTCAATATTGTATCTTTCCCAGGGGCGCGAGCATCATAGCCGGAGATAAGCTGTAAAATATCGTGGCTTTGTGTCAGTTTTAATTAATTATTGCATTTGGTAGTGTTTACATGACTAGTTATATTATTTTGCAACAACCTCACTTGAAATGATCTTTAGTGCCCAACCATCGGTTCTCAATTCGGAAATACTGCAAGTGGTTCCCAAATTAGGCAACTTGGCATTAACGATATTGGCGTCCAACGATTACATTTTACTAACAGAAAGTTTTAAACTATTATCAAGCAAATATAAAATGCTAGCACAGTAAGAAAAAATGGAGTGGTCATTTACTTTGGTAAACAGTCAGCCTTGAGTAAAAAAACGATATACAGTTACCCTCGAAAAAAAGAAAAGCTTTTGCCAGGGGGTTACCCAAAGACATTTTTCCTAAAGAGACCAGACAACTCATTCATAAAAATCCGAAAACTTGCATCTGACATCAACAAAACGCTTGCCCCGCCTTCTTATATTTTTCACGAACAAAACTTTATCCCGGCCAAATCCTCGCCGTGAACAAGACTCGTCCCCCACTACTAAATGTAGTGTTGCCCGCCTGTGCGAAAGCTAGGACAGTCCATAGGGGTAGACTTTGAAATTGTTAGTTTGTAATAACAATAAATTTAATACGTTTAATTTTAAATGATGGCATCTATTTCGGGTGCATTATTTAAAATTTATGTTTTATTTATAGTGTGTGGGATTATCAAAGTCGGCGGTTGCTAGATATGGGTTCTGAAGGTTAGTTAACACAAAATAGTTTTTTTGCTAATGAATGCGGAAAGTGATACGATACACATAGCGGCATATAGTCGAGTGCGGAAAGTCACTTTCCGCATTAGTTGGAAACACAATTTTAAAAGCAGCGTGTGAAAAATACTTACTGCACGCAAATAAGCGCTCGTAGCAAAAATCAAAGACCTATAACCTAAAAATGTCTTTGAGAAAAAGTGTAAAAAGAGTTGTTTAGAAAAATCGAGACATTTTTATAATACAGGGTTAATATAATTTAAGGTTAATGGTCGTAGAAAAAATAGTATATTCAACTCAGATTTAACGGCTATTAAGAGCCGAGCATGAGAATATGACATGAGCCGTAGGCGAATGTCATAATTAATGGTCCTATTAAGCAGCAAATATTTAAATAAAACTTCCAAAACTGCATTCTGCATTTCTTAAATAATTTAAAATTTGAAGACGGAACTTATGAGACACCAAAAATACACCATTATATCCTGATTTAAACGTTTTTGTCATACATAGTTAAAATAAAAAGTTAATAATCCCACTGTTAGCCTAAAAATAAATTAGTTTTCATTATTTTGGGACAAATAAAAAAGAACTGAAACATACAAATTTTATTTAAAAACATATCAATATTACAAATAACTGGATAATGACTACATATATTAAAAAAGAAGCTTAATAACTATTTACTTCTGTTAAATATTTACTAAAGATATATTTTCATTTCATTACAGAAAAAAGTATTAAATCTAGAGAATTTTTTAGTAATTTTAGAACATGAGTTTATTCAGCTCAGATAAATAAAATTGTCTGTAATTGGTTCATTTAGAGTTGCTAAACTAGTAAATTGTGTAAGTTTTATTAAGCTATTGTACAAATTTAATAAACAATCAGACTTACTTTAAAATATATATTTTATTTATTTTAAACACCAGAAGTACCCGTATTAGGTATATAATATACAAAGACATTTATTAAATGTCTGATAATATATGATCCCCGCCACTGTACTACTGTGTTTCATTTACTGTATTTGGTGTCGTTGTCCTTCAATGCTCATTCTACTGGTGCAATTAATTTATTACGCGCATACTATACATATTTTTGGCGTAAAACAATGCGCAACCAAGGGAAGCAGCATTGTCGGATTGGCATGTAGGAACTTCAGAATCGGGTTTTGATGGATCAAAAACGGGGAAAATAGCTATTTAGGGTTATAATTCGTTATGAAAAAGTATGTGATTATGGCGACAGCATCGAAAAAACAAATCAATAGGTCTGGTATCTCGTTTCCTTTTACTAGTTTATTTGCTATTTCCTGGGTCATTTCCTACAGTAACTGGTAAACTTTAAATTTGGCAACGCTACGTCTATCGACCTTAGAATGCGACTCCATGTTGGGTGAAAACAAACAACCATTTATCCCGTCTTTTTTAGGTTAAATGTCTTTGGCAATACCTATCGTTGAGACAATTTATATTATTATTCAGTAGCTAAAAATCTTCCTTCAAATTTAACTATGATTAGCTTTAATTTATTTACATTTGAATAACATCTATAAAGTTGTTAATTCGTTAAGATATATCACAAAAAGTGGTGCACCGAAAACAACTTCCCTGGGGAAGAGCGAAGTTATTAATGATTTGTTTAGATTTAACACAGTCAATTTTGTCGATTTGTTTAGGATCCTTCAAGTGATCAACAAACGAGCGCAAAACCAAACACACTGTTCCATATTTTCTTAATATTTTAGTTTTATGGGCGATTTTTTCAAACGCACGACGCAATCTAAACAGGTGGCTACCAATGAGATTGTTCCAGCTACTTATATATAACAGGAAAATTACAAAATAAGGGATTTGGAGGGCCAGTATATAATATTCTAAAATCCTATGTATATGATAGACGGCAGGCCGTTAGTGTTGAACGGTTGGTCAGTGGTGTTGAGGTGAGTGGGTGTGGAGTGCCGCACGGCTAAGTCCTTGGGCCACTGTTGTACTCGCTTTATGTGCTCAGCCTTAGGGATGCTGGTTTGACAGGTCGATATTTTACATTTGCAGACGACACAGTGCTGGTATATAATGATGGGGAGATTGAGAACCTGGAGCAAGTTATAAATGCGGATCTTGAAAAGAATTCGAAGTGGTTATTGCGCAATCAACTAAAAATTAATATTTTAAAAACAAATTTTATATTTTTTAATCCAAAAAAATATATATCTAGAGATCCTGTTATAAAATTAAATAATATTTCAATTCAAAAGGTAACTCACACTAAATATTTGAGGCTTATTATAGACGAAAATTTAAATTGGAGGGAACACATAGCGTATGTAACTAATAATATTGCTCCAATGCTGGGCGGCATATATAGAGTTCGAGACTGCTTAACATATAAGAGCAAGAGGTATATTTACAATTACTTCTTCCTGTCTCATTTTAGGTACCTACCCACTTCCTTTGTGGGGCACATGTTGACAGGTGAACTTCAATAAAATGCAGGTATTGCAAAACAAGGTATTAAAGGTTTTATTTAAACTTGATTGGCGTACACATACGGTGGAGCTAAAAGAGAAGTGTGGTGTCTTGATGCTGGAAAAATTACTTATATTTGAACAGGGTAAAAATATGTTTAAAGTGACTAACAAAATGCAAAAGTCTAATATAAGAATCATCTTTGCTGAAAATATTCACGAACATTATACTAGAGCCCAACAAGATGATTATTTGGATGGTAATATTAGGACTAATATAGGTATACGCAATCCAGTTTCTCGGACGACGCGACGCGACGGCAGCATATAATGGCTTGCCAAGTGCAATTAGGCACATGGGCTCAATTGACAATTTCTCAGACATACTTTTAAAGCATTTGTTAGAATAAGTAGTAGAAGATATGATTTTAGTGATAAGAAGTTTCGTCCACAATACAACTATAGACTCTGACAATACAATATGTTTAGGTTGAAGGAAATCTGAGCTTACTTGGACAATATTTATTAAATATTCGAATCAAAACGCCAACGTTTCGACACTGATCAGTGTCATCCTCAGGGCTAAAAATCAAAGGACGGTCATTAGAATACACATATAAACGTAATTTCCTATACACCTAGAATTTAAAATAATTATCTGTCTAACAGGATAAAGTTGAAAAATTTACAAACAATTATACAATTATTACACTGATAGGAAGTTGAACAATCTGAAGTATTATAATTTTTTTAAAAAACTAACTGAACGATGTAAATGGGACGTAAGAACACACAAACAGAGGGAACTAAACAAAACGCGCCTAGATTACTACAAGTCACAATTAAGACGAGCGATCATTAAGAATGAATCTCATGCCGTCACGTAATTTCCAATATACTGGATGGTGTGATTTTGGTGAATGGGTGGGGATACAATCTAGATCTGCACTCCTAATGTACGACATTGCGATTTAGTAGGTACCGAAACAGCATTGTGACGACATGAGATTCATTCTTAATGATCGCTCGTCTTAATTGTGACTCGTAGTAATCTAGGTGCGTTTTGTTTAGTTCTCTCTGCTTGTGTGTTCTTATTTCCCACTTACATCGTTCAGTTAGTTTTTAAAAATCTTTATAATACTTTAGATTGTTTAACTTCCTATCAGTGTAATTGTATTACAACAACAATTAGTTTGTACATTTTTCAACTTTATCCTTTTAGACAGATAGTTATTTTAAATTCTAGGTGTATAGAAAATTACGTTTTTCTTCAAACGTCAGTAAATCCGTCATTACTCGACTGTGTAGGCGGCAGTGAAGTTTCGTTTTTCCTCCGCCGAAGCTTTACTTTTCACTTTTCCGCCGGCGGAGGTAAAAGTGTTGTCATAGCAACATAGATACAATACAAACAAACATCAAAATAAGCGTCAACAACTCAAGAGTTATTAAACTAAAATTTGTATTTATCACTCAATTTGTGACTGCATTTCTAAAAATCACTAATTTAGGAACAAATTGGTTATTATTTAATCGAACTTACTCAATAACTGCTTATCAATACGGAATTAGAATGCAATCGAAAACGCAATTTTAAAAATATAATTATTGTTGACAGTGTCCACTGTACAGCTTTATGTTACATTACTATAGCAACAACCTGAGCCTATTCACCGACATCGCACCGGTCTACGCCGCCTTGCGAACCCACTTATCTTTAATAATAATTATTATTACTATTAAAAAGAGACGTTTTTGGATTAATTTGTCGACATTTGAAGAAAAAACACCATATTTTATTTGGAGGAAAAGTTACTTTTCATGGCTTGCTCTCTATTACCAGCCTCACTCCGTTCGGCTGTTAAACACGAGCGCGCCATGAAAAGTATTACTTTTCCTCCATATAAAATAATATACTATTATATATGTATTCTAATTACCGTCCTTTGATTTTTAGCCCTGAGGATGACACTAATCAGTGTCGAAACGTTGGCATTTTGATTCGAATATTTGATAAATATTGTCCAAGTAAGCTGAGATTTCCTTCAACCTAAAGACATGTTTTTGCTGCCCGTGCAGTTCACGAAATTCTGGACAAAGCTTCCATTGTATGGGTAAGGACGTAGTTTTTGTGTATCATTTTTGTTTCTCTTTGATGTATTCTCTGTTATTGTTGGATGGGTATATTTTTTATTATATGCCATAGTTAGTCAAAGTTACACACTGGATATTATCCTTGGTATCAGTGCTATTTGCACTGATTTAACGATTCTACTTTTTGCCAAGTTTATAATGATTGAAATAAATAAATACCATTGTGGGAAAAAAACTTGTAAACGTCCAACTCAATGAGTTTTTCCAAAAACAGTAGAAGGGTGGGAACAAAATAAGAGTTAAACTTCTCGGCATTTTTCAACTCACCTTCAGCACCAACACCGGAAGGAAAAATTATTGACTGAAATGAAATGGCCTTGTGACGGATTAATGAGCTGTTTAAGATTCCGGCATATTAACCTGTAAGGATTTTTATTAACATAAACCGTGTCCTGGTAACTCCTTACCAAATGGGAAAAAATCTATTATTGATTTTAAAAAAAAATCTTTAGTTTTCAGTTCAGTTTAGCGGAAATTCATTAAAAAATCCTGGCTTAGAGTAAATACCTACCTCTATAACCCTAACTAACCAGTGTAAAAAAAGACACTATCCCGGACTAACCCAAACTAACGCAAACCAACCACAGTTAATCCAAACTAATCAAACCAAATCAACACCAGCCTAAACTAACCAAAACCAACCCAGACTAACCAAAACTAATCCCAATTAATTAAAGTAAAGAGACAAGCGCGAGTATCCCAACTAAGTATAAATAATCGAAACTAATTAACCGAACAACCGCAATGAGATAACTAACCCAAACTAACCCAAACTAACCCAAACCCAAACACAGAACCAAAATTAACCCAAACTAACAAAACACAAAATCTATTAAAATATAATATATGTCAATTTAAAGATTTTCTGTAATATTTTTCATATAAAGAATTTTCCTTGTCCTTCTACACTGGTTAAATAGGGTTAAAGAGGTAGAGAGGTACTCTAAGCCAGGAACTTTTTTTTCTAATGGATGTCCGCTCTTCTAAACGATTTATTTTTTTTTTAAATCTGACAATGATGTACTATCGTCGGAAAATTTTGATTGTCCTGCAATGAGAGATAATGGGACTTCCGCTCTTCAAATCTTTAAATTTATTTATTTTTTTTTAAAATAACCATGATGTATTTGCGGCGAAAAATGTTGATTGTTCTTCATTAAGAGAGGTACTTTAATGCAAAAAAAAAAAAAATTCCTAATGGATTTCCGCTAAACGAAACTTGACCCGAGAATAATCAGCTGGAAGTTTTGCAGGCAGTTGTAGAAAATCCAAACACTTCATTAATAAACATTGTAAAAACTGTTTGAAGGGATGTATCCAAATAAGTCGTAGGGACGATTTTAAGAGTAAATAAGGTGACATATCCCTTTATGGCAATTATGATGTGAATATTTCTAAATACAAGCTTAAAAGTACTTAAAAGAAGCCTTGCAGAAGGAACAATAGAAATTTATAAACTCCGTCATGCAGCAGGTATAATCACAACAGATAGAGAACAAATACTCCAAATAGTGGAAGATTTCTACAGCGCGTTATACAAAAAGTACACCATTGACAATGACCTAACAAACATTCCAAAAGTCTGCAATCAAGGCTCAGAAGATATACCAAAAATTGCATCATTAGAAATTGAAGTGGCCCTACAAGAAATAAAGAAAAACAGAGCCCCAGGAGAAGATGGCTTTATTATTGAAAGTATTAAAGCAGGAGGGGAAAAATTAATAAACGCTCTCAAAGTCATATTTAACAGATGTTTAGAGACCGGACAAATCCCAACTTCATGGAACAATGCCATAATGATAATCATGCATAAGAAAGGCGACCCCACTGACCTAAAAAATTACCGTCCAATCAGTCCAATAATAAGACGATTAACTCCCAAATTAGACCAATCCAGAGAACAAGCAGGTTTCAGATCTGGTTATGGTACAAACAACCACTTACTAGTTATGAAAACGCTCATACAAAAGACAGTGGACCAAAACAAAATATGTGCTGCACTAGCTGATTGTAGAGTCGACCACATGCTGCTTTACTTCAGAACATATATAATAGCGCAACAGCAAGTGTTAAAGTCCATTCCAAAATAACACCTACATTTAGAATGGAACGTGGAGTACGACAAGGTGATAACATATCACCAAAACTATTCACAATGCTGCTGGAATACATGTTTAAGAAAATAGGTTGGGAGAACATGGGAATCAATATAGATGGTGAACGACTAACTCACTTACGCTTTGCTGACGATATCGTGTTGATTTCGGACAACCTTACAGAAGCCCAAGAGTTACTAAGGACACTAAATGCAGCGTCAGATGAGGTAGGTCTAAAAATTAACCGTACAAAAACTCAATATATGACAAACTTGGTTCCAAGTAGCAACATATCCCTAAACGAATCGAGTATGTAACATCTTATACATATTTAGGCCATGAACTGAGAATAAACCGAGATAACCAAACCTGCCAAATTCAAAGACGCATAACTCTAGCATGGGTGGCATTCGGCAATCTGAGAAAGGAACTATTTAAAAGCAATATACCGATATGCCTGGAAAGAAAGGTTTATGAACAGTGCGTGCTCCCTGTGTTCGTGTATGGTGCAGAAACTTTAACACTCACTAAAAAGAGTTGTGAAAAAATTAGAGTGGCTCAGCGAGCCATGGAGAGGTCGATGTTGGGAATAACACTAAGAGATAAAGTTTGAGGAGGCCTATGTTCAGCAGTGGACACTACAGGCTGTGTGATGATGATGATGATGATTTATAAATAGAATCTAGTGTTTCTGGATAAGATATATGATATTAAGTGAGAATTATTTCAGATTTCTAACCAATACGTTTAAAAAAATATATTAAACGTGCTGTTATTTTTTGCATTTAAGCAAATGATTGGCTGTTGCGCGTAAGATTTTAGGTAACGTAGGCGATTGGGCGTATGCGCATGACACTTGGGTTGTGTTGCCACCTTGACCGATTCGCGTCTAGGTACGCCAATTTTGAGCCTCCACGCATATATTTTTCAAAGTTGTTTTTCCTTGATTTTGGGAATTGCCTTGGGTTAGTTTGGGTTAGTTTCTGTTTGGTTGCACCCCCGGAGCGAGCGGAGGGCCATGCGTGAAGTGAAATATTAAAACGGCAACACTGGGCTGCTGCCAAATGCGCAGGGCCGAAGGTCGAAAATTTGGTCTACGTACACATGAGTGGTTGACCGCCGAAGTCTGCGGGCGCCATTTCATTTTTGTTTTTGGTTTCAGTATTACATGTTTTCTAGGTTGGAATTTTATTTCCTAGAAAAAAACACTGAATATAATAGATATCCTCACTTTATTGTATATGTACAAAAATACATGTTCAAAGCGGATATGCAGAAATTTGTATAGAAAAATTACTATTTTTAGTTGCCATAACGTGTTAAAAACTCGTAAATAAAATCCATCTTTATAAACCGAGATTTGTTCATAGGCTTAAATCAGGAAATTTCAATTCCCGTTTTTTGTTTTGCGCCTGGATTTAAGGAGAATCTGAAGATGATATTTTTTTTGCAAGAAAAAATTTATTTAGCGATGAAGCAACGTTTACTTCTAATGGCGTTATATGCTCACAAAATTGTCGCTGGTGGAGTGATGTAAATCCCAATTTTGTTATTGAATGCCGTGATCAATATTATTTCAAGACAAATATTTGGCGCGGTATTCTAAATAATGAAAATGTAGGGCCATATTTTTTCCGAGAAAATATTACAGCAGATGTTTATTTAAACTTTCTAAGAACCCAGCTTTTCGAATACATGAGTGCACTACCATTAAATTTACAACGTCGTGGTCTTTGGTACAAGCATGACGGCGCTCCGTGCCATAGCGCAAGAAGGACAACCGAGTACTTGAACGAGGCTTTTCCGAGACGCTGGGTAGGACGACGCAGTGAGATTCACTGGACACCGAGGTCTCCAGATATTACAACCCAGGATTTCTTCCTCTGGGGGCTATTGAAAGAAATGGTGTAAAAGTATAGGCCTTTTCGAGATATTGAACATTTGGAGGAAATTATAAGGCAATGTATTCGAGATATATCTTCCGATATGATACGAGAAGCATTATTAGAATTTTCAAGAAGAATTATAAAATGTAGGGAAAAGAATGGTGGGCATGTTGAGGTCTAATTTCTGCAAACTTATTATGTTATGTGACTGTTGCGTATTATGTATTTGACTCCATGTGATGTTTAATAACTTTTAAATAAAAATTAAATTTAACCATCCTGTATCTCATTACATTTTAAAGGACCGGCTTAAAAGCATTTTATTAATTTTTCTAAACTACCATGACCTTCAATCACAATTTGGAACGGAGTTGTATTAAGGAGATTTGAAATAATTATATTTTTCAGCCTCCCTACATATAATAGAAAAATTTATTGAACAGCAATCTTATTTTTAACGAAGCCGAACTTTTTTTGAAGATTTTTTTTTT
>MU182418.1:356938-433327 GCA_016904865.1 Pissodes strobi | reverse complement strand
CCCGCTGTATTGGCCCTCTTAGTAAAAGTTGCTGCTTGGGTCTTTGCAGCATTGAACTGGACCAAATTTCGGTCGCCCCAAGTTTGAACTTTCTCCAGGTCTTGATTAATTGCTGTAATCTGCTCCTGTCTGCGGTGATGAGTCTCAGTCGCTGGTAAGGGTTGTTCTGATCTAAAATGGGAGACAAGGGTACTGTCATCCGCAAAACTGTAAACAGGATTATTTGTTTCGGTCAGCATGTGTCCGAGATGTGTCCATCGACTGCAACGTGCAGAGATCGGCTCTTAAGGAAACTGGCAAGCCAGCTGCAGAGAGAGGCTGGCAGTCCGAAGGACGGTAGTTTGTTGAGCAGTCCGTCATGCCAAACTCTGTCGAATGCCTTTGAAATATCCAACGCAATCGCTCGAGACTCTCCATAGTTCTCAATTGCCCTACTCCATATATGAGTGACATAGGCCAATATATCTCCTGTCGATCTCTCTTTGCGAAAGCCGTATTGATTATCACTGATTATTTTGTTGTTCTCGAGGTACTTGAGTAGTTGCTGATTGACTACACGTTCCATGACTTTGGAGATTATTGGAAGCAAGGCAATTGGACGATAGTTTGAGGGCGTGGTTTTCTTGCCTTTGGAACAGGTTGCACTCGAGCGACTTTCCAAGAAGATGGGTAAATCCCTTTTCCGTAAGACAGAGAAAAAAGCCTAGAAAAAACGGGTGTTAGTTCGTTGGCGCAGTTCTTTAACACGATGGCAGGTATTCTGTCCGGTCCTGATGCCTTTTGAGTATCTAGATTTTTAAGGATTTTACGAATATCACGGTGATGAAATTTGACTTCTGCCATGGTAGTGTTGATGTTCGATATGGTGGGGAGAGTCTTGCCTTGGGGGACGTCTAAGGTAGAGTGCGAAGAAAACATTTTGGCGAGCATGTTTGCCTTTTCCTTGGCTGTAGTCGCCGTGATGCCACGTTCGTCTGTCAAAGGTGGGAGAGACGTTTCTGTAAAGTTGTTACTTACTGCTTTTGCTACCGACCAGAAATTCCTGAAGCCACTGGGGCATTGCAAAAGTTTATTCCTGATCCTTTGATTGTGTTTGTCCTTAGTTTCGTCGATAACACGCTTGCATTCGTTTCTCGCTTCGACAAAATAATTGCGATTTTCAGCGGTCTGATTTTGCTGCCAGTTCTTGTAGGCTTGCTGTTTCCTACCCACAGCTCTTTCGCATCTTCCATCGAACCAGGGCTTTCCTTTTGATGGTAACTTGATGGAATTTGGGATGTATGCTTCCATTCCTGAGGAGATTACTTGCGTGATCTTTTCGCAGCAGACTGACGGGTCGTCAGCGCCAAAGCAGACGTCGAGCCAAGGAAAATCCAGGTAGAACTCCCTTAGATCATCCCAGTTTGCAGAATTGTAATGCCAGATTTTGCGAGGCAATGGTGGATCCTTCTGTATGAGTGGCAATTCACAAACCGTTGTAATAAGTTTGTGGTCGGAAGTACCTAATGGCGGACCAACTGTAACTGTGTACTGGTCAGGATTGATGGTTAGAAAAAGATCCAGGAGGGCGGCGAATTCGCCCCTCTCTGAGATTCGAGTTGGTTCGTCTACAATTTGAGTAAGCCCGCAGCTGATAGCGAATGCTTCAGCCTCTCTACCTTCGTTGTCGGTCTTGTTGTGATGTTTGAGCCATTTGGTGTTGTGGGCATTGAAGTCTCCCAGAACGATTATTTCTGAACTGGGATGATCAACCTGTATTGAGTCAAAAGTGGTAGCTAGTGTTGAAAAAAAGCTTTCGTATGCTCTATCGCTCGGAGGGCGATAGAGACAACATATAAACTTGGTTAATCCCTTGGTGGTGAACTTGAGCCACATGACGTCAAAGTTGTTCGGTTCGAGTGTCTCCTCGCGGTGACATGAAAGGTCGCTTCGGACGAAAAGGCATATTCCGAACTTATGTCTAAATCGGGTATGTAAGTCGTAACCAGGATAGGGGTAGTTCACTGTTGTTGTTGTAGAACATACTTGTGTTTCTGTAAGGGCTAGTATGTGTGGTCTATTTGCTTGTAGATGTTGGTGTACCGAATTTATGTTTGTATTTAGGCCTCTTATGTTGCAGAAATCAATTCTAAATTAGTTCGGTATCTTTGCTGTCTGCGAAATGCGGAATGAAGGGCTCCCAGGGCCACCCAGCGCCCGGAGATCCGAATGGCCGGGGAGTTTACCTCCGGAATATTTTGATCCTGGAAGCACCATCATGTCCATATGGTGACTCAACCTTTTAGTATATTCTGATATATTACCCTTTTGGGGGATCTTGAGGTTGTCCCTAATTTGCGTACGACACAACCGATTTATCGGGATATTAACATTACACAAGGTAAGATTTTTCTGGAGTTTATTTCTTTTTTACTGCCTGCTAGCACATGGTCACCATGACGCTAAAGGTTATTTTCCATCAGTTCCAGAGGCTTTCCGAGTTCACCTTATAAAACCGAGGCAGTTGATCCTCCAGGCAGGGGCGTTCCAAGGGTTCGTGCAGCCCGTGTGAGAGTTTCACTTTGCCGCCCACTTTTATAAAATGAAAACATAAGACAATAGACAATTTAAAATGGGCGCCAAAAATACATGCCAAAGAGGTAATTTGCCGAATTACAATAAAAAATTTGCAGTTTGCCTATTTTTGAAGGATATGGATATTTTAAGGTTATTAGAGACTAAAGAGTAATGCAATTGTAAAGACAAAACTTTCACTGTGCTCTGAAATGAAAGTCGGGTGACGGGGTGGCACGAAACCGTTGACTGACATTCAGTCAACGCCTACGCCCAACAGCCACATATAGCCCAACCTACCCTTAAATTTTCAAGCAAATGAGGTATTGGTGTATATATGGTATTAAGTTAACATGGTTATATGTGGTACCTAGTGCAAGTTGCAAGTAACGATCTTTGTAACTCTTTTTCAACTTGTGAAATAAACCATTTTTGTATCAACGCATTTAATTATATAAAAAGACAACAAAATAATAAGTAATAAACATTTTGGCTACTGGCAACAATTCTACAGCACCTAAATATTAATATTAATAATATTCTAATATTGTACGCCGCGCCGACTGTCCAGGTGCAGAGTGCAGATGCTGCTATATTTACAAAATTATTAGAAAACAATAAGAACAGTTTTATAATTTACCTAAACTGAACCTTTCTTGCTTTTTACACCAAATTCTGTAACAATATCTGCTACATTCAAACTTTCACAAATTTCATTCTCTATGCTTATCAGAAAGCCGATCCTGGCCCATGGTAGCTCGTAACTGATTTTTTACTATTTTTAGCTTTGAAAAGCTTCGCTCACCATTAGCTACACCAACATATCGTTAAAAAAATTCTTATTGCGATTAATATGTATGGAAACAGCTATGCCATGTTATTTGAAAACAAATTCTGAATTATTTCGAAAGCCTTAATTTGGGGAGATACATAGGGTGAAATATTTTCAATTTCATCACATAAATCTTGTGCTAAAATATCGCTCATTCTTGATGGGGTCGTGCAAAATCGTTTCTATAGATTTACATTTTTCGAGCCTGATTTATCTAATTTAATAAATTCTGTCAAGTCATTCAAAAAGTCAAATATCTCATAATGATTTTTTAAGGTCGAGCATCACATTTTTTATTAGTTTATTTTTTTTAACATTTCGTTTTCGTTAAAAAAAAGAGAAAATTTTCTTATGTTACTTTTATTTTTTTTTAAATTATCTGAAATTAGGCGGCAAGCGCCGCCCCCTGACTTGGCGCCCGTGTGCGCCGCACCCCTTGCACCCCCGGGTCGAAACGCCCCTGCCTCCAGGCAACCCTCCAACTCAAGAGAGGTAAATATTGCTAAAAGTTTATTGGACTAATTTAATGATTTAATTTCATTTATCTGTGTTAATTTTTTTTACATCGACCACCAGGATATTTTACCTTTTCTTCTTATTATATTTAAACTTTTTCCTTAATGTAACTTTAGTTTTGGACATATGGGGAATTTTGTATTATTTAGGGGTAGTTCATACATATTTCTTTTTATATTTATTCATTGCACCCTTTGTATTTCTTTTATTTGCTGATGGTTATTGAAAAATTAATAAACTTGTATCATTTGAAGAAAACTGGCTAGGTGGGAATTATTATGCCGTATTTCATTTACGAGATTATTAATACAAATGATAAAAATGAAAGGGCTTATAAATTGTCCTAAGCTATGCTTATATGACTACTCATAGACACATTTTTCTCTTCAAAACCGCCCAGAATCTTCTCAGAGAGGTCATATATTGCTGTGTTTCCACTCATCTTCCTCTGAGAAAACCATGCTGTGAGTTACTAATCAGTTTATCTGTACAGGAACCGCATAAGCCTTGTGCACATTGCTATCTCAAATACCTTGGAGGAGCTAGATAATAGACTTATTGATCTATAATTCTCGAGCTGAGTTTTGTCTTCTTTTTTTGTGTATGGGTTATAATCGCCAATTTTTGTTGGTCTCGAAAGATTTCATAATGTTAATTATGCGACACAATGGCTCTACCGTCTCTCCAGTGCAGTGCTTGAGTAAGTTCGGTAATACTTTGTCAAACCTGGCGCTTTTTTGTTAATTAATTTAGAGATTAATTCAAAAATTTCAGCTGGTGTACTTGGGATCAGAATGGATTTCTAAGAGAATCATTTCCTTGTATCAAAAATAACAGGGGTTCATAACTAAACCGTGCCATTTTTTAGGACAAGTAATACTTTTTTGGCTTCACTAATTTTCTGTTTGTATCGAGATCCTTTTATTTTTTTTCTATGTCAAAATGGGAGCAAATAAATAAATAATAAATATCATTGGCTAATATAAAAAGGGGATCTAACCGATAGACACATTTAAAAAGCGCAAAGCAAATACTGTCATTAAACCCAATGCAGAAGAAAACTAGCTATGTATTCCTTTTTACAAAATTATATAGCCGTTTGGTATTGATTACTCGATGTATAGTTACCAAGCTACTGAAATAATAATCGTCACATCGACTTTTTGAGTTGATGATTCGGTTATTAAATGCAATGCACATATAGGATTAAGTGCGTTTTTAGACATCTGTTTAAATACCAAGTATTCCAGATAAAACCCAATTTCTAATGTTAAATCTTCTCAAAAGCACACACAAAATTCCATTCAATCATTACTATTTATTTAGTAACTTAGTTGATTTACTTTCCGGTCTACTTGCTTTCTTTTAAAGACACTTTCCTATTGTGTCAACTTATACTCGAAGGTAACTGAGAAATGTCACGTATCGCATGAAATTCCTCTTCATCAACCGTTAGTTTTACTGCTTGCTCTTAGCTTCAAATATGTAATTTTGTATCTGCTCCGCTTGAATGGATGGGTATAGGTAACATAGAGAAATCTTTAGTGAGCTTAATTGTGGACTACAACGTAGTATTATGGCGAAGCCTATTTTAATTATAGGACATACAGAGATGTATATTCAGAAAGGGAGTAAAATTTTAATAACGAAAGACGTAATATACAACATTGTATCTTATTAATATACACCAAATTTGCATTGCATATATTAAATAATTATCATATTAGAATACAGGCATAATAATAAAGCTGCCGAGTTAGATATTTGTATAATTTGCAGCTACTCGTAATCGACGAAAATATGAATTATTTTGATTTAAAACGATTCAGGAAACGTAATTTATTTATTCATAAATCTGCAACGAATAAAAACGTAAAACGTTAGCAACAGAGGTGCCTATTAGTTTACTCAATCAAAAGTGTTTGTCATACGGTCAATAGATGAACTCTACTTTTAACAGTCAAATAAATTTATCTTCAGGTAATAAAATGGCCTTAAACAAGTGGCGTGGCCACTCGTGGCTGCGGCACGCGCGAGGCCCTTCGGGCCTCGTTTATGTGACCTTCGGTCACACATTATTGCCACGCTCCTATCCGCACCGTGGCCTATAATTAGAAAGCCCTTATAATTAGAGTTACCAATCGCTAGTCTAAATTTCTAACTGGTGCCATGGTAACCGACTTGTCAACGTCAATCGATATTTTTTTTAATCTTTACCTAAATACTAAATATCATATCTCTAAGTCATACGATTGACGAATTATGACGATTTTTTACTTTTTTGGTTACCATAGCAACCAATTTTTTAGTATCAAATTAGGCTTCATAAACAATCCTAAGTACCATACTATAGCTTTTATTAGTGATTTACATATTATTAATTGGTTCCTATGGTAACCATTTTGTCAACAAAAAATGCTAACATACTTTCACCTCTACTTATAAATTGACACGGAAAAAAGGAAAAGTTGGTCCTTCTTTACACGAACAAAAATGCCAAAAAATGGTAACTTGTCCTGTTTTCACACCCTGTATATTAGCAGATCGTAACCAAAATCAATAGACTTCGACGGTTTGTGGACCTCTACCTCTATGCCACATTTCAAGTCGCTATCTTCAAAATTGCGACCTGTAAATGCCAAAAAACGGTAACTTGTCCTGTTTTCACACCCTGTATATTAACCAATTATAACCAAACTCAGCAGGCTTCGAGGATTTTTGGACCTCTACCTCTATGCAAAATTTCAAGTCGCTGTCTTCAAAATTGCGACCTGTAAATGCTAAAAAACGGTAACGTGTCCTGTTTTCACTCCCTGTATATTAAACGATCGTAACCAAAATCAGTAGGCTTCGAGGGTTTGTGGACTTCTAACTTTAAGTCAAACTTCAAGTCGCTATCTTCAAAATTGCGACCTTAAATGCCAAAAAACGGTAACTTGTCCTGTTTTCACACCCTGTATAACAATTAGAACAAAAGAGCAAAGGAACAAAAATACGTGTCTTACCGAATACTTTCATTTGACATAAAAAAAGAATATTATCCTTGTTTACACGGACAAAAATAGCAAAAAAACGGTGACTTGTCCTGTTTTCACACCCTGTATATTAACCGATCGTAACCAAAATCAATAGGTTCTGAGGGTTTGTGGACCTCTACCTCTATGCCAAATTTCAAGTCGCTATCTTCAAAATTGCGACCTCTAATGGCCAAAAAACGGCAACTTGTCCTGTTTTCACACCCTGTATATTAACCGCTCGTAACCAAAATCAACAGGCTTCGAGGGTCTGTTGATCTCTACCTCTATGCAAAATATCAAGTCGCTATCTTCAAAATTGCGACCTGTAAATGCCAAAAAACGGTATCTTGTCCTGTTTTCACACCCTGTATATTAAACGATCGTAACCAAAATCAATAGGTTTCGAGGGTTTGTAGACTTCTAACTTTGTGCCAAATTTCAAGTCGCTATCTTCAAAATTGCGACCTTAAATGCCAAAAAACGGTAACTTGTTCTGTTTTCACACCCTGTATAACAATTAGAGCAAAAAAGCAAATAAAGAAAATACGTGTCTTACCAAATACTTTCATTTGACATAAAAAAAAAGAAAAGTTGGTCCTTGTTTGCACGGTCAAAAATGCCAAAAAACGGTAACTTGTCCTGGTTTCACACCCTGTATATTAACCGATCGTAACCAAAATCAATAGGTTCCGAGGGTTCGTGGACCTCTATCTCTATGCCAAATTTCAAGTCGCTACCTTCAAAATTGCGGCCTGTAATCGATCCCATCACATACACACATACAGACAAAAAGTCAGTTATAAAGCCCTATAGAAAGCCCTATATTATAGATAAGGGCTTTCCAACAAGGAAATGCCCTATCACACCTTCTATTCAACATCATCCTAGAAAAGGCGGTCAGAGCGGCACAGGTCAAAACAGAACTCCTGTCAAGCAGAGGACCTAAGTTAATGCTAGCATAGGTAGATGATATTGATCTGATCCGAAACTCAGTAACAACAGTAAAGGAAATATTTAATAAGATAAAAGTAAACATACAAAACAGTCATTAGTCCGACACTCACAACTTCGAAAGAGTTGACCGTTTTAAATACCTAGGGGCAACGATCACTGAAGACAACGATGTCAAGGAGGAGATAAAGGGAAGAATAGGTCAGCCAACAGATGTATGTATTCCTTAAATAACCTATTCAAGTCAAAATCCCTGACAAGAGCTTCCAAGATCAAAACATACAAAACAGTCATTAGTCCGATACTCACATCTGGATGTGAGACATGGACTATGACAAAAGCCAATGAAGAAAAGCTCAGAAGATTTGAGCGGAAGGTGTTAAGGAAAATTTGTGGTCCGTCCTTTGACCCGAGTACAAACCAATACCGCATCAAGACGAACGGTGAAATAAAAGAAATTTACAACGACACCGATATTGTACAAGAAATAAAGTCTCAGCGCCTCAGGTGGGTGGATCATGTGCACAAACTCCCAAATGACAGACTGGTTAAACTGGTCTGGGAAGAAGTGCCAACGGGAAAGCGGCCTCCAGGAAGACCACGTATGCGATGGAGGGACAACATCAAAGCAGACCGTTCGATCCGTTTTTAATGGAGGACCGTGCAAGATGGAAGCAAGTAGTGCAGTCAGCCAAGATCCACTCTGGGTTGTAGAGCTAAAAGAAGAAGAAGAAGAAGTAACAAAATGGATCGGATCAAATATCTAATATCGCGAGGCCTTGAACACCACTGGGCAAGTCCCAGAAATTGAGCAGGATAACACCTAGTCGTCACAACCAATTCATGGCAAAAGCATTTTGAGCTATTAAATTGTCATTGGCCTTATGTACTGTACATCACTATCCTAATTGGTTGCCCGACATAATATACGAGACGGTATATTGGCTAACAACCCACTTCATCAAGACCAATTTGCCTATAGGGACAACATTCCACTGCCCAATGACAAGAGTGTTGAAAATAAGCAATTACCTCTTAGATCTAGAGGATATAGAGTAAATAACAGACTCCTCGTGTCCTTTAGAAGTGCAGTAAGAAACTTTGAAGTACAAAATAATAATTATCACATATGGATAAACTGCATGCCAATAAGCCGGGTGATATTAACTTTCCTGCTGAATGAGACTTGCAGGTTCAGAGGTCAAAGGCCATCAGCAGGATGGCGTCCTTTGACCACTGCTCTATAACTTCGTCATGGACAGCATGCTTAGTACGCTAAGCATGGAAAGATTTCCAAATCGCGGATATGCAGTCATACTGGTGCTCGCAAAGTTATGGAAAGGTGGGTCGAAGAGACAGATGCTAGGCCCAAAAAACTACTGTAAAATTATTAACCAGAAGGTGAATTTCTTTAGAGCTGATGACATTCATTAAACCATTTCATGGAACACTCATGTTCTTAATAGTGTTCCGTTTTTTTCCCTGGGTTCTGAACGAATCGACAATTTTACTATTTTAAACTAATACTCTATTTATTCTGTATCACTGTATACAATTAAACACACTAAACTATTCTTATAACTTTACAACTAATAGCTCTTTACAATTCAACACTCAATGATTAACTGACTCAACACGCTTTCTGCCTGCTATTTATATACAATCTAAAATCTATCACGAATACTCCGGGAGAAGCGAGGCCACTCTATATTATTTCCGACCAGGGCTTGGGAGAATTAAACAGTTCCTGAATCTTCGCGGCCGGCGATGACTCATACGCAGACGCGGCAAGGCTGGTTCTATAGGGAAGCACAAAAACATTCGGGTGGTTGCTAGCCTTGACAATATCAAATACTAAAAGTAATAATATAAATTAGTATTCTTAGTATTCTCCCTTTTTTTCATCAATTCCGAGAAATTGAAGATGGGAAGTTCTCAACATCCTGCATATTCGTTCCTGTTTCTATCGTGTAGTAAGATCTAAATGATATTTGACTATACAGTACGAAACCTTTTCCTTATTTCGGTGAGCTTAGTGCCAAACCATTGAATAGTAATACAATACCTGCAGCCAGTCAGTTGTTAATCTAGATTCAGCAACTGTAAGCACAAAAGTCTTACACATATTGTCAAGAGCAACATTATTATTAATAAAAAAATTTCAATTCATTTCCTCAATGTTATTATCCAAAGCAAATAAATAAACCTTCCTGGGTCACACTCAGTTTCGTTTTTCCTCCGCCGGAGCTTTACTTTTCACTTTTCCGCCGGCGGAGGTAAAAGTGTTGTCATAGCAACATAGATACTTATTAAACTAAAATTTGTATTTATCACTCAATTTGTCCACTGCATTTCTAAAAATCACTAATTTAGGAACAAATTGGTTATTATTTAATCGAACTTACTCAATAACTGCTTATCAATACGGAATTAAAACGCAATCGGAGACGCAATTTTTAAAAAATAATTATTGTTGACAGTGTCCACTGACAGCTTTATGTTACATTACTATATTGTATAGCAACAACCTGTGCCTATTCATCGACACCGGTCTAAGCTGCCTTGCGAACCCACATCTTTAATAATAATTATTATTACTATTAAAAAGAGATGTTTTTGCATTAATTTGTCGACATCTGAAGAAAAAACAGCACATTTTATTTGGAGGAAAAGTTACTTTTCATGGCTTGCTCTCTATTACCAGCCTCACTCCGTTCGGCTGTTAAACACAAGCGCGCCATGAAAAGTATCACTTTTCCTCCATATAAAATAATATACTATTTCCATACTAGTAGGTTGTAAACAAAAATGACTCTATTATGATCAAACTGGTGAAGTGGTGAAGCAAGTCAAAGGGCTCAGATCAATACCTCCTACAAAAAGGCCTGACGGCTTACGCGTCACGTCATCAAATCTAGGCAAAAGTTATTTACAGACATATATTTTAATGTCCAATTTCGTTTAAAATTTCACAATTAAGTAGACATTTTAAAAGCAAAAATCTCGAAAAAATATAATAAAAACTTCTTTTTTTTAAATTTAACTTTTTTTATATGTAGTTTGAAATGTAATTAGGCTAATATTACTTTAAGCTCGACTATTATGACTGATAATGTTTTTCACTCATATTTTTTTCAAATCAAAAATGAAATTGCAGTTTACTTACCTTTTTCTGTATATGTAAATAATATTTAAGGGCTTTCGGTTAAAACAAAGCTGCCAGTCATGAGCTCAGCCCTTAAACGCGCCTCATTCGAATCTTTTAAAAGGAAATATTAAATCCCAAAGCTAAACCCATTGAGTATCCAGTTTATCAAAATATGCAGGTGGTAAAATGTCACTATAGGTATAAAGGCAAGTATAAAGGTGTCATAATAGATAATAGTAATGTAAAATTTGGTAGTGTGGTTTCTCCCTTCAAAGGACCCCGCAGTATTTAAATGGACCTGATAGAACTGATTTTGGGCATGCCTTGGTTTAGTTTTAGTTGGTTGCGCCCCCGAAGCGAGCGTTTTCTGTAGCTTATTTAGCTCCGCCCGTTAACTGTCACTTTTGTGCATTGCAATTGGTTTAGTTAAGGCCGACAACAGAACTGTGGGGTGGATCACGATACACATATATGTGTATCGTGGGGTGGATCTACTCTTGCTAGAAACTGTCGCTGATATTTAGACCTGAGTGCGCGAGCAACAATGAAGAATTGCCAGGGAGTATTCTATTTAATAGAAGGCTTATCACTGTACTTAATTTTATTTGTTTTAATTATAACTTTTTTAGTTTCAGTTTTAACTTTGCTTGTTTGATTTTTAACTGTGTTAATTATGTTTTACTTCATTTTAAATGTTTTTTACATATATTTTTTCAGTGTACGATCAATATCAAATTAAAAAAAAAAACTTAATTACAACTTACAAGTAGGTGTGTGTGAAGTTCTGTACTTACCTACTTACAATAACATATTTGACTGTGTTTGTAAATTATGGTATTTATTCCGTTCAAATTCACTGGATCTTTGCTGCATGATATTCTTATTTAAATAGTTTGCTGTCAAATTTTCAGTTTAAATATTTTCTTCTTTAATGGTCAGATATTTCTGTCTCACGTTTGATTATTGGATAAATTATTAGCCTGTTAATATCAATAATTATCAACTTAATTTTAAATATGTCCAAGAGAAAGTATCTCCTTTGTCGCGTCTACGCATTGTTTCTGAACATAAATCATACTTTTATACAGAGGATAAAGGAAAAGTAGGTGAATCGAGAATAAAAAGGCCAGATATGCAAGTTCCGTACATTATATTTTTTTATATTCTATAAGCTTAGAAATGCTAGATATCATCCCAGGGAAATAGGAATTCGGCTCTAAGCTATAATCATATTAAGGCTATATTTAATTATTTTTGGAACGATCAACTGGAGCAAATTATTGTTCTATATTTCAAATAATATCTAAATCAAGCGACTTCGAAAATTGAAATACTTACATACATTAAATTTATTTAAAATATACATTAGTTGTGGCTTCGGATCAAAAGAAAGGATAAATTCTACATTCACGTATCCAAAGGTCACATGCCGAATTATAGGCGTTTTAACAAGGTTCATACTGCCTTGGTCTATATAGTAGCTGGAACTTCTGGGTCGTGTGGTTTAGGCTTTTAAGCTTATATTTTCAAAATAAGCTCGGACTCGTCCATTACTTTTTTTATGAGGGACACTTTGATTTTTAAAGCAGAACAGGTTTTTTTTTAAAATAAAATATGGAAACGGAAGTGCTATAAGCAACTTGTTCATACTAACATAACAGGTGGAATTCCATAGGTCATTGTGTCCTTTCTCGGCTTGCCTAATCCATCCCTATATTCTAGCGTTGTTTGAATAAAGGAGTATACTCAAACAACGATTCTAGTCATGCGTTAAGATCTTCCATCACGTTTCTGACCGCAGCGTATATATTGAGGATTAAACAACACGGAGGATGGAAATATTGTAAATCCAGTTCAGTGACATAAGGGTATATGGAAAATTTAACATGAAGTAAGAGAAAACCCATAAGAATATTGGGAGCAATACCTATTGAAGCCGAAAAAAAATATCGTTATCTTCAGAAATACAACACAAAATTTTAAGATCGAGGACTATTGGAAGACTGGAATAATGTTAAATGGATGCACCAACTGTGTAGTAAATATGTATTGCTAAAATATTGCTACTGCATCTATTTTCTACTATAGATTTAGTACTTTAGTGACGTAATTCTAAATTGTTTTGATACATGACGCATAATTTTGCTTTCTTATATTGTTTTATTAAGTAACTGATGCCGACATTTTTATTTAATTACTAATTATGAAGAGTTCAATTTTCCTAACTGGTGATAAAAAGTAGCATATTTTGATACTAATTAAGATTTTGTGTCACTTTATATGTCAAAGTTAGGAAAGAATATCATGCCTAATTACAAATTTGTTAGTGTCCAATTTTAAAAACTTGAGAAATTCACATATTTGGGCACGAGAAAGCTCCCATTTTTTCAAGGAAATAAGGGAATTTAAAAAAATCAGTTTTTACGTTTCTTATATATACTCTCTTATGGATAAATGCACTGCTGGGCTAAAACAAACCGGACAAACAAAACTTCGTTCAAAGTCAATCTTAAAATCTTTTTAAAGTTCTGCATCGATTTTGGTAATTTTTTCTCATGTTGTAGGCGCTTTTATCATGATTATTATCTGATATTGATTTTGTAAAAAGCTTTAATGAATTTGGCGTGATAACGCATAGAAGCAAAAATTGCATTTTGCTCTAAATTTCTAAACACTCTGAGGAAGAATTTAACGTTAAAATGATGGGTCTATATATGACATTTATAAGCGTGGTCAAATCTCT
Source organism: Pissodes strobi (assembly GCA_016904865.1). Taxonomy (NCBI): domain Eukaryota; kingdom Metazoa; phylum Arthropoda; class Insecta; order Coleoptera; family Curculionidae; genus Pissodes; species Pissodes strobi. The sequence continues at coordinate 419,567 of MU182418.1, read as the reverse complement.
ACATTTACATTTTTTATTGATTAAGCATTTAAAGTTTTTTTTTGTACATATGCGGTCAGAAGATGTTGCACGTGCTATTGTATTGAAGGATGATGGTCCTGATATACTCAACATTGCAAAAGTTTTAGGCAGAGCCAGGAGCACTATACAAGATGCGATCAGTCGCTTTCGTCCGATCGATGAGTACGCACTACGTCCAGAATCGGGAAGACCTGAGCCACAAACCAACAATATGATCATTTAGTTGCTCTAAGTACTTTATGTGATCGCGGAGTAACACCTAATGTTATTAAACGTTGACTTGAAAATGGACATGGCACAAGAGTGTCTGGACGAACCCTCCCTCGTAGGTTATAGGAACAGGGATTAATGTTAAAAAAGACTAGTTGTTTGTCCAGCTTTACTTGCAGCTCATCGTGCTCAACGATTAAAATTTTACCCGTGAATATAGGGACTGGAATGAGGAAGATGGGTGAGGTGTGTTATTCACAGACAAATCGCGTTTCTGTTTGCGTTCATCGGATGGACGCGAGCGTGTATGAAAAATATGAGGATAACGTCTTTCTGCATGTTACATATCTCTAAGAATACCTTTTAGATGCGGTAATATTACGATTTAAGTTGGAATTTCATTACATGTCCCTACTGGCCTCGTTTTAATCAAATTGGCTAACAGCTATATCGTTGGACCATTTGTTGTTCAAAATTCGTGTTTAATGCCCGATAATGCTAGACCTCATGTCGCAAGAGTCGTTAATGATTATCTGGATGAAATAAACGTTCAGCAAATAGACTGGCCTTCGCGTACTCTGGTCTAAACCCGCTAGCGAAGGTAATTCGCAACAGACCACCAGAAACCATTCCAGATCTTAGAAGCGCTATTCTTGAAAAGTGGGAAAAGATTCATCAAAGGACAAGTGCCAATGGTGTTCAATCCTTACCACGTCGCATGGCAACAATTATTACAGCACGAGGAGGCAATACACGATATTAGTGTTGATTTGTTTAATTATTTGGTATCTTTAATGTTTTTAAACTTTATTATTGTTGTAAATTATACAGTTCGTTTAAAAATTTGTGTTTCCTAATTACTTTAAAAATAAAGATTTTGATATCAATAAAAAAAGAAATGTTAAAAAATGACGTCTTCTTGGGACGCCGCCGTCTCCCTTCGAAGGTTGACGATCAGACGATCCAATTGGCGATAACGGTGCGTGACCTCTGAAAATCTCTATAGATATCCGTCCGAACCATCGACGCAGATCCTGTAGCCACGAGTTCTGCCGTCTGCCTACAGATCGTTTACCCTCGATCTTTCCCTCGATGACGAGTCGGAGGATCTTGTAACGCTCTCCCCTCATAACTGCCCGATGTATTGAAGCATCCGTTATTTGATGGTTGTCAGCAGCTCTTTACCTTTACCCATTCTCTTCAGTGCTTCCTCGTTGGTTATCCTGTCTACCCAGCATATACGCAGTATGCGGCGATACAAGTACATCTCAAAGGCGTCAATGCGGCTCTCCACTCTTTGGCTGAATGTCGAGATCTCAGAGCCATAGAGTAGCGGAGCTATAGGTTTAGGTCTCTACTAGTAAAGAGGATCTTCATGGAGATGAATGTCCTTCTGGCCTGCTCTATCCTTGATCTGATTTCCATTTTAGGGTCATTGTTCTCGTTGACGAGAGCTCCAAGATATTTAACGGACGGCACTTGTTCCACGACCTGGTTGTTAATTTGAAGGACCGTACGTCTTGGAGAACACAACCACGTTGGTCTTGGCAACGCCCATATGTAGGCCATACTGTGTGCTATGTTCAACGATAAGGTCCATCATATTCTGGAGAGCCGGCGCCGGAGGCTGCCGGCGAGCAGGACCGTATCGTCAGCGAATCGTATATTATTAATAAGGGTGTTGAATTTAATGCCCTCTTTCACATCCTCCAGTGCATTTCGGAATCCTGCCTCCGAGTATATATTGAAGAGGATAGCGGACAGGACACGACCCTGTCTAACACCCCTCCTGATTTCTGTATCTTCGGATGTTATACCCTCTACCCTAATCTCTGTAGTTTGATGCCAGTACAGCTGCGTGATGACATTCTTATCACCCGCATCGACTCCCATGTGTTTTAGAATCTCAATGAGCTTCTGGTGCGACACAGTCGAAAGCTTTTCGGTAGTCAATAAAGCAGGCGTACATATCGACATTCATGTGTCTTAATCGCTGTGTAAGAACACTGAGAGAAGAGATCCTCACGCGTGCCCACTCCATTCCTAAATCCATCTGGCGTATATGCGGGTGTGGACGATACGGACAAAAGCCTTGAGGCCGTGAGACATCAGGCTTATCATTCAGTGGTCGTCGCACTGAGAAGCGTTCAGTTTTTTTTGTAAAGTGACCTCAACCAGTCCGTTGGTATTTTCCCAGATTCGTATATTGAGTTGAACAAGGATGTAAGAAGGCCCCTATCATCTGCATTGACGATCAATTTCAAGGTTTCCGCGTGAATCTGATCTGGTCCTACAGCCTTGTCATTTTTCTGAAGTTTTATAGCACGTTTCACTTCCTCTATCGTGATAGCAAGACTGGGCTCGTTGATATCATAGTCTCTAGGTGGTTGGTGGGGTCGTGTGTCACTGAAGAGAGCCTCAAAATACTCCTTCCATCTTTTTAGCTTTTCCTCAACGCTCATTAAAATCTTTAGGGTCTTTCAAAATACCGTGGATCTGCTAGCGTTGTGTGTTTGTGAATTCCTTGACCTTTTTGTGGAGATTAAACGAGTCGTGTTTTTTCCTAGTGTCTCCATTTCACTGCATTTTTCAGCTAGCCATCCTTCCTTTGCTTTTCGGCATTCTGATCTCACCGCCCTGTTCAACTCCCTGTACCGGTTGTTGTATGCGGCTTTGTGTTTCCTTATCTCGTTCATAAGTTGAAGAATTTCATCTGTCATCCACTGTTGTTTTTTAGAGGCTTGTGCATACCCAATGTCAACCTTCTGTCCTAAAAGAGCCTTTTTTAAGACAGTCCACCGAAGCTCTACGTCGTCGTCATTGCAATTGTCAGTTGTTTGTAGACGCACCTCGAGATTCTCGGTTGCTCTGGCTCGTATCTCGGGATCAACGAGCCTTTTGACATCGACTGGCTTAGGTTTAATTGGACGTTGGACTTTAATGAAGTAGCGAAGCTGTAGATTTATTACTACGGGATTGTGGTCGCTGTTGACGTCGGCACCAGGGTATGTGGTTTCTGATTTGACAAATTAAATGACTATTGATGAGGACGAAATCTATTTGATTTCTGACTATACGGTTATCACGATCGGCTGGGGATTTCGACGCGTATAGACGTCGAGGATTTTGTTTGAAAAAAGTATTGGCAGCAAAGAGGCGGTGCTCTGTACAAAATTACACCAGACAATCACTTCTAGTATTGCGCGCTCCCAACCATGATCTCCGCAGACCCCGCCATCAGCATCAAGAAATGACGATACGCTTGAAAGTTTTTTCCTCAGATTTTTCCATAGTGTTCAGAAATTTTCAGCTTTTGGTTCAATATCAGATAACTTAAAAAATATCAAAATCGATGTAATGCTAGAAAAGTTTTTTTAAATATGAATTTGAAGGAAATTTTGTTTGTCCGATTTGTTTCATCTTCGATGAAAACCTATGTTGGTATCAATTAGATCGTGCACCAACTGAAAACGTTACCAGTTTTCTTTATGATAGAGTCCATGGTTATGGCCATCGAGGTTACCAGCTCTTGCGCAACTGGATTTCTATTTTCCGGTCATTCTTAGGGAAACAAAATTATAAACCACCTCTTCATTCGAAAGAAAATCTGGGTGTACTTCGTCATGAAGCATTTCGAAATCGAGTCATGTACAAACATCTATTTTATAATATTATAAAAGTTAATGAAGGATATTTTCATTCGTTTACTTTTAGTGTTTTGGTTAAATTTGCTTTATTATATTTATGTTTAGTTATAATAATTTAGTAAACGGACCCCAATTAGAACCAACGAATGTTCGTAGATTCAATAGAAGCGATATAATGTAAGTTTTTGTATGATTCCTAATATTGATTGACGAATTTAAAATGCATTTTTTTTGAAAAAAAATATTGCACAGGATGGATCATAAAAGTGCTACTTGTATCAACTTTATTTTTTTTTAATGAAACATATTGTATATTTTTACGTTCTACAATCTAGACATTTTTCATAAATATGCTCTATATCTAGATTTTCATAGAAAGAGACGCTTCATCCCTGCAAAGCAGTAATTGTACAAAAGTCATTGGACGATGATCCTGACAGGCAAGAGCAATTTTGTGAAATATTGATTGAGTTTACAGATAATCACACAAGAATTGCTCAAATAATTTGATTTCCAGATGAAGCTACGTTTCATTTAAATAGTCAGGTTACACTACAGATACTGTGCACAGGAAAATCCTCACTGGTTCATACAAAATTGCACTCAATATAATGATCGGACCATTTTTCTTTGATGAGAGCCTCACTAGAGAAAGATATCTACATTTCCTTCGAAATGACCTATTTCCAGCTCTTGCCACTCTATTTCCAGATGATAATAATCCTGATTTACCAACTTCAACCTTATGGCTTCAATAGGATAGTGCTCATCCGCATTATGCTGCTCACGTAAGGGAGTACTTAAATACATTTTTTGGAGCATTGAATAGATAGGTTGACGGGGCACGGAGGTCAATAGTGTGGCCACTCAGATCGCCCGATTTAAACCCACTTAATTTGTTTTTGGGTTTCGTCAAAAATTTAGTTTATAAATTTAAATCCAACTCGGTAGATACGCTTAAGGAGTCTATTCGACGAGTAATACGAAACATTTCCTCACAAGTAGTATTAAATGTACAGCAGGATTAGATCGATTGATCTATTGCAGATCAGTTGGTGGAGGACTTTTTCAACATTTTGTAAAATAGTTTCTTTTTATACTTTGTCGTTTGTTTAGGGCATGATTTATGGAAAATATCTATAATTCATTGCAGAATGCAAAAGTATACAATATTTTCTTTAAAAAAAATTTAAGTTGATACACGTAGCACTCTTATCATTCATCGCATATAATAATTTTTCGAAAGAAAAAGCATTTTAAAAAATAAAATTTTACGGGTGCCAGCGATTTTTGATTAAGTGGACGGTATATCCAAAATAGTGGACTTCGATAATTGGAAAAAATGCAAAATTAAGAACGAGCAGAGGAAGCACATTTGGGAAGCTAAAAAAAATGATTAATATTAATTTTTTACTCTAATAATCAACAAAATTGTCTAGAATCATTAAAACCTTTTTGAAACAACCCCAAAATATTTGTATGCCAAAGCATATTTCTTAGACAGATATATACCATAGTTTCTGGTAAGCCATAAAGAATGGTTTATAATGTAATCATGTTATTTCACCGGGACCGGAACCTAATTTGAATTTAATATTTAATGTAACTTAGGCCGTGTAAGTAAAACTTGAAAACTTCTTCGTTGGAATATCTGCCAAAAAGCATAAATTATTAGCAGTATGTGAAATTAAAAATGATACTTTTCTGTCTGCCCGCGTATAAAAAACAGCTATCCGCGATACACCTCTTCTATAGCATGGTCATGACCACCGTCAATGATCGGACCCGAGAGATAGTAAGAAGATATTTTCTACATTTCTTCTTTCTTCGGTTTCAATACGCTTTTGTCTTTAGTTTGAGTCAAGTTCAAGTGCATCTTCACTACGCGATTTTACGATACAATCATGCGAGTTTGGTAAAACTAGGATGATTAAGAAATAAGTTAATTAATAGTTAGCGGTTTATAATCATATAATTTAATAAGATTAATTTGCAAACTGTGTCAGTGTACAGTTTAATGTTAATGAGCCGAAATAATTTTGGTAAAGTTTAAGTTGTGAGGAAGACTTTGTAAGGCAGATCATGTTTTAAAAGATGGTGTCTATTGCGTTGAAAAAATTGGAGTGCTACATAATGTTGAAGCTTTGTGACTTGTGTTAATGCGTGCATGTTTTTGAGTGTTGACGACTTTAAAAACTTTGTGGTGGATTTTTTTGTTATTAAGAAGGTAAATAGAACAATAGTCAGTGGTAATTTTTATTCAGGCGCATATTTAAATTAACTGTAATACTTACACAAAAGCTACAAATCTTTCCAATACTTGATCTAAATTACGCACATAAAAGAACATATGCGGTATATGCCTTTTTATTTATCTTCTCATATCGTTGAATTGAAATCCTGGCCAGATAATTGTTGAAAGAAAATCTTGCAAGATTGCTTCTAGGATTTGACAGATCCGTTTTGTTAATATACAAAAGGTGCGCGAAAGAACAGATGAGTAGCGTAAACGTTAAAGTTTGACATAATTATGTTATATTTATGCAACATCCTGTATATTGTTACATTTTTGGATTCTACAGAAAATTCTAGACATATTCTACATATGCTATGCCTATCTATCGCTGTCTTTGAAATAGTGACAGTTAAAAATTGAAATGTTCGCACTCTCTTATATTCACACACTCTATCGTAAGTCATCAACTTGTTTTTTTACTGGAAGTAATAACACTATTTCTATTAGTCACCCCAAATGACTTTAATAGGTATTTTATAGATATCATTTCCTCACTTAATATCAAAGCTGATAATAATGTTTATGTAAATAATAACTTAAATGCAGCCTGTGAGGATGCTCCTAGCAATTTTGAATTCTCTCAGGTGAGTGCTGACGAAGTGGAAAAAATAATTTCACAAATTCCTTCTAATGCCAGGGTTGTTGATGGTTATATTTCATCTCTAACCCACCTCGTAACTTATATTACTAACCCTTGTATTTCTTCCAGTGGGTTCACATGTCAATGGAAAATTGTAAAATCCGTGCCAATTTTCATATCCCAGACCAATTAGTTTACTACCAGTTCTCTCTAAAATTATAGAAAAACTAATACCTGAACAATTATTCTTTACACCGGAAAATTATTCTATTAACACAGACTGATTTTCGTGCGCAGCATAGTACCACCATTGCCGTTCTGAAGGTTACTGACGACATTATTCGTGCTACTGATGATGTTAAGCAAACTTATTTGCTACTTCTTGATTATAGTAAGGCATTCGATAACTTGAATCGCAATATACTGGGTTAGATTAGGTGCCAATGCTGTCGTTTTTTTTTTACAAAGAGTGGCAGTTGGCGATACTTTTTCTTATTCCTTATACTTAGATTGCGGCGTTCCGTTCCATAGGATGGCATTTTGGGTCTCCTAGTGCTTTCAATGTATACCTCTGATTTCTGAAATCATTTTAAACACATGTACTGCATCAGTAAGCTTCAGTTATATTACAGCTTTACTGCTGAAGATTTCGTGACGGCTGAAACCTACATCACTCATGATCTTGACTCTATATATAGAATATTTACTGCACACTGACTTTTGTTGAATCAATTTATAACCGAGCTACTGTTGTTTGGCAAGGGCAAGAATATGCTTGTGAAAAACATTAATGTCGAAGTAACTTCCAATGAACCTTAAGAAACCTTGGAATATCTTTTAACTCTAAACTGAAGTTCAAATCACAACATGTTTCCAACTTACTTCAAAAAAGCTATGCTAAGCTGAGGACCATTTAGTTACTTAAAAGTTATCTTTCATATTAAGTGAAACTGAGATTGTGTCACTCGATTATTTTGTGGTTAGTATCACACTGCGATATCACTTTCTGGCTAGCACTTTTATGTGAGGATAGAGAGAGTCTTTAGAGGCTACAGAATGGTTGTTTGAGATTCTGCTGTGAACTGAGGAAGTTTGATGATCACATTTCACAATCTTACCTTGATTCTGGTTGACTAAAGCTGGATGAAAGATTTCATTTTAATTTGTGTATACTAGTTTGTAGAGTGGACAAATCTCAGCAGCCTAAAAAGCTTCTTGAGGAAGTATTAAGAGCTTTGATGTCCATAATGTAGCTACGCCTCATTATGAGGTATAAGACAGCTCCGCTATCAGCGCTCATTTAGCTGTCATGCTGCCAAATATTTTATTTAATTCACCTCCTTCCAATTTTAAAAACTGCTTGGTTGTTGAAACTTTAAAAGGCAACTTAAAGCTCATCTTAAGTACTCATTCCAGTAGGTTTCATTTTACTTATGTATTCTCTCAATTTTTCATTATATTTTTATTGTCTCTCTTTTTTTCATTTACTTATTTACCTTTTCCTTAATTTTACCTACGCCTTGTCGTTAGTTCATGTTCGATTACACATTGAGTACACTGGTCGCACATTGATTACACTGAGGGTATTGAGTATGTTTCTCATTTGGTTAGCATGAGCATCACATATGCTATTTTGAAATGCATTTTGTTAAGCTACTTAGATCCTTGAATTTTTGTTTTTTATTTTAATTAACTTTATTTAATTTAATTTTGTATTTTTGGAATTAATGGTGACATAATTATTACAACGGGCGGTTAGATGCGTAGCTATGTTAGAACCCGCCTCCCATGTCTAATTATTTGTTGACTATTTTTTGAAATTGTTAAATAAAGGCTATTTATTATTATTGTATTATTATAACGAGTTGCATGCCTTCTGGCATTTGTACTCCCTCTAAACGAGAAAATTCACTTAATTCAAGATGCGTTAAGCGTCAGAGAGATTAAGCTCTGCTGGAACCCTTTCATTCCGTGTTATGAGGTCCCATGGGATGACACTCCCGATATTTCCAATCTTGGGAGTTTTCGATCAATTTCCGAACAATTCTCGCGATTGGAAGCATTACAGTTTTCTAATAGGCTTGTAGAGGTAGAGGTTTTCGTCAGCCCTAACTTCTCGATATTTGCTTCCAGGCTTTTCGGTACAACTCCAGTTAATGAAATTATTATTAGCACTGTTTCGACGTGATTCAGCTACCCTTGCCTCTTCCTTCTGACGTATAACCCTCATTCTTGGAAATATTCTCAGCTCAGATTTTGGGTACTTGGTACTGATACTTCCCCAAGTCTTTCATTTCAGAGACAGTTGATAGCAACTGATCAACAATGCAATAGGAATGCCTAAAGGATATCCCAACCCGATAAATGACGATTAATCCACATTATTCACGCCACACCAGGTGACCAGATAATTCAAATCGGACTGAAGTTTTAATTAATCATCAGAGCACTGCACTATACCAAGAATATTTTCTAGCCATATGAAAATATAAGCAATTGACGATCTTTAGTTATATTACAGCTTTACTACTGAAGATTCCGTGACGGCTGAAACGTACATCAGTCATGAACTTGACTCTATATATAGAATATTTACTGCACACTGACTTTTGTTGAATCAATATAAAACTGAGTACTGTTGTGTGGTAAGGGCAAGAATATGCTTGTGAATACATTAATGTCGAAGTAACTTCCAATGAACCTTAAGAAACCTTGGAATATCTTTTAACTCTAAACTGAAGTTCAAATCACAACATGTTTCCAACTTACTTCAAAAAAGCTATGCTAAGCTGAGGACCATTTAGTTACTTAAAAGTTATCTTTCATATTAAGTGAAACTGAGATTGTGTCACTCGATTATTTTGTGGTTAGTATCACACTGCGATATCACTTTCTGGCTAGCACTTTTATGTGAGGATAGAGAGAGTCTTTAGAGGCTACAGAATGGTTGTTTGAGATTCTGCTCTGAACTGAGGAAGTTTGATGATCACATTTCACAATCTAAAGCTGGGTCAAAGATTTAATTTAAATGTGTGTATACTAGTTTGTAGAGCGAACAAATCTCAGCAGCCTAAAAGCTTCTTGAGGAACTGATGAAGAGCTTTGATGTCTATAATAGGTATATATTATGAGGTATAAGACAGCTCCGCTACCAGCGTTCACTTAGCTATAATGCTGTCAAATATTTCAATTATCTCCCTTCCAGTATTAAAAACTGCTTGGTAGTTGAAACATTTAAAAGACATCTTAAAGCTCATCTTAAGTGTTCGTTCCAGTAAGTTTCATTCTACTTACGTATTCTTTCAATTTTCCACTATATTTTTATTGTCTCTCTTTTTTTCAATTACTAATTTACATTTTCCTTTATTGTCGTTAGTTCATGTTCGATTACACATTGAGTACACTGGTCGTACATTGACTACACTGAGGGTATTGAGTATGTTTCTCATTTGGTTAGCATAAGTATTCCATATAATATTTTGAAGAGCTTTTTGTTATTTTTTTCTAAAGTTACTTAGCTCCTTTTATTTTTGTTTCTTATTTTAATTTAGTTAATTTCATTTATTTCTGTATTTTTGGAATTAATGGTGCCATAATTATTACAACGGGTAGTTAGATGAGTAGCCCCCCATGTGTAATTCTTTGTTGAATATTATTTGAAATTGTTAAATAAATGCTATTTATTATTATTTTATTAATATTAGGAGTTGCATGCCTTCTGGCATTTATACTTCCTCTAAACGAGAAAATTCACTTAATCCCACATGCGTTAAGCGTCAGACAGATTAAGCTCTGCTGGAACCCGTTCTTCACATATATGAGGTTCCATGGGATGACACTCCCGATATTTCCAATATTGGAAATTTCATCAATTTCCGAAAAATTCTCGCGGTTGAAAGCATGACACCTTTCTAAGTAGGCTTGTAGAGGTTTTTAGTCAGTTCTAACTTATCGATATTTCTTTCCAGGCTTTTCGGTACAACTCCAGTTAATGAAATTATTATTGCTATTGTTTCGACGTGATTCAGCTGCCATTGCCTCTTCATTCTGACGCCTAACTCTCATACTCGGAAATCTTCTCAGCGTTCTTTTCGAGCAGATTTTGGGTACTTGGCACTGACACGTCCACAAGTCTCTCATTTCAGAGACAGTTGATAGCAATTGATCAACAATGCAAAAGGAATTAGGTCGATGAATGATGAACAATTCACATTATTCACGCCAGACCAGGTAACCAGACGATTCAAATTGGACTGAAGTCTTAAACAATCATCAGAGGACTGCACTACCATATATATTTTCTAGTCACCTGCAAATAGAAGCAATCAGCAGTGTTCAAAACAAGAGCCCAAATCGATAATAAACAATGTGAAGAAAAGTGGTCCTAAGTGAGATCCTTGAGGCATCCAGAAATATATTTATTGATTTAAAGTTATTAAATCGAACATTCTGTGCTCGATCTGTCAAATAACTCTCTATTCAGCCGAGCACAGAATAGCCATCACACATCGCCTTTAATTTCAGATACCAAAAGTGAGTGATTGACCCTATCGAATGCCTTCGAAAAGTCCGTGTAAATGGAATGCACTTGCCATCCATGGCGTCCGACAGAAAATCGGAATAAAGCAGAAGATTTAGCTCGTGCTTTTCCCCACTTGAAAACCAAATCGACATGGGATAATAAACGAACCCAGCACAACTGTCAGACACTTTGTCAAAATATTCTCAAAAAATTTGGGAATTATGCTTAAGATGCTAATTGATTTATGCCCTATTCCCCGACTTCAGTGTGACGTGTTTCGGAGTCAAAAAGCTCATCTTCCAAAATTCCGGGAACATTCCCAGCGTCAGAGACAAGTTGAATATAATGTGTAGTGGGCATAACAAGAAAAACTACAATATTTGATAAGAGTTGGTGACAAGCCATCGGGACCAGGACCCTTATGTGGGCCCAAAGAATGTAAATGGGTACATACATCTTATATAGTGTAATGCTTACATTAAAAAATTCCAAACTGTTTTTGTTTACATTTGGGCATTATTTGGTGCTATAAACCCTATTCCAAAAATGTTTGGGGTTTTCGGCCAAAGAATTTTCTATGATTGCAGCAAAGGTCTTATGAGATTCTACAGTCTTTTGCAAAGTGACCTTAATGTAAGAAATTCGTGATAATCTTTTTGAAGACCATAATTTGTATATTGTTTAGGAGCTTCTTCTTCAAATATGTAATGTTTAAGTTCAGGAGAATACCATCTAGGAAACTTACCCGACACTATCCGCTTAAGCTAAGCATTCAACTCAACTGCTCACCATGCCATCCTGACTAGTATCCGTAAGGACATCATCCCAGCGGATGCCCCCCAACCACTGATTTAATGAGAAAATTAGCAGTTTTGAAATCTCTGTAGTAGCCATCATTTAAATGAGACATATTGTTTCAAATTGAGGGGAATGGCATCAAAAGATCCAATGGAGGGTGGAAAATACTCAAAGGCAACATGTATTCGTCAGCTTTCTGAACTAGGCAACACAGTCCTGAAAGAGCACTTAGTTCACAAGGGAATTGAAAGAATTTGTCACAGAAATAAATGTTGGATATGACTTCCAATGACTACACTTCGTAGGGCACTCTCAGTGCATATCCTTGCTTGGGGATAGCTATCGGATAAATGGTCAGCATTTTCCCAAAAGGATGCGTAGACACTTGCGGGTGAATGCCAACAGACGTGATCTCTTTTCCTCTTCGAGGCGCACAAAGCCATCCTCAATGTTGTCATCAACTTCAAGTCTTCTGTTATTGGCTCTTTCATCTACCTACTGCAATTAAGACCACGCCTACCCCCCATCTAAAGTGATCACTAGATGATGATCTCGTAGTTACAAGTTGGGACGAATTCCACAAGACACTCAAGCTGTGTATAAATACTTAAGACGCTCTTCCGCTTAAGCCGAACATACAACTCAACTGTTCACCACGTCGCGTCATCCTGACTAGCCCCCGTAAGGTCATCATCCCAGTGAATGCCCCTAACCACTGATTTAATTAGTTAAAGTAAGCAGTTTTGAAATGTCTGTAGTAGCCATTTAAATGAGAAATATTTCTACAAACTGAGTGGAATGGCATCAAAACATCCATAGGAGGGTGGAAAATATTTAAAGGCAACATGCATTAGTCAGCTTTCTGAACTAGAGAACCACAGTCCTGAAAGAGCAGAAGGGTAGTAAAAGAATTTGCACAGAAATAAATGTTGGATATCACTTCTAATGACTACATTTCGTAGGGCACTCCACAGTGCATATTCTTGCTTGGGGACAGCTATCGGATAAATGGTCAGCATGATGCGTAGGCACTTGCGGGTGAATGCCAACAGACGTGATCCCTTTTTCTCTTCGATGAGCACAAAGCCAGCCATCCTAAATGTTGTCATCAACTTCAAGTCTTCTGTTATTGATTGGACCCAATCAATGGGTTCTGGCGGGTATCCGATTCTAAGCCCTCAAGCGAGCCAAAATTTGTTCATGTATTCTAAGGCATAGTTTTGATTGGCATTTTCATCTGAATGTTCTGCTCTATTGGCCGATTATCACATTCATTAGTTCCAAGGAAACTGACCCTCATTTCTACGTATTCCTCAGTCGAGTACACCATAATTTAAATGCAAAAAGAAAATTAATTAATACTGCAAAATAAAATGTTTTACGTGTCGGTAAAGTCACAGGCTTGCCATTTAGAACAGAAAATGTATTTAATGAAAGTCTCCTGAAAATAAACAGGTTCAACAGTTTGATAAAAATTCAACAAAAGCGCTTAAATGCCTAATACGCACCTGTTTGGTTCTCAGTGAACCACCCTGAAATTTCGACAATATTATGGAGCAATAAATAATAATGTTAAATGTCACTTAGCAAATCGATATTACGGATAATCACGGAATATTCGAAATATTGTGTTTCTGTCATTCATAGTGTATAGACTTATGGATAGATAATTTTAGGACAAATCTAGTTTCAGCCCAAAATGTCCTCATTGCCAAATTATTCTCCAACAAAATGTCTCTGCCACTTTTAATTTGTCTTCCCCTAAAATGTCTGAATCCGTAATATATAGTGAAATGTATATTAATCACTTCGTAATAATAATGATAAAATGTTATGAATATGTTAATAATATTTTACGACCAAACTGAAAATTGGACAGGTGTTTCATGAATTCTAATAAAAATCATATCATAGAAAAAAACGCATGAAAGATCGCACGTACACCACCCGTATGTTAAAAATTGAATGGTAAAGTTGGTAGTAGTTGCGAAGAATTTTATGGGGCTAAATAAGTGGAACAATAGAAGAACGATATCGGAATTGTTAAACGATGTGTAGGCATGGGACGATTTCTTGACACGTCATTACCATTACGTGTGCTGGTTTTATGCGTAATGGGTAGGAAACATATGTATGAAAATTATGGTTTTATGTAGATAAATCTATATTTTTGGTAGCATGCTAGTATTATTTCAAATAAATAAAGTAGGTACCAGCAGCTTTAACGAGGTGTGGTCGCAATAGAATGATAAAAACTTTAATTGATGATAGAAGTAATGATTCTCACCTAGAAAATTATCCCTTATTATACAGAAAGTTGTAAAACAAGCAGAATACCAAAATTTAATTTAAAAAAGGAACAACCCATATGATTCGAAATTCTTGAGGCATAAACTACCTTTTTTTTTGTGTGTAAAATAAAGCATGCTATTTCCTATACGGGTTTCTTAACATTGATGTACACATGGACTGATAACTATAATATTGCATGGGACGCCATTTCTAAAAATTGTCCAGGGCGGCGAAAAGCGTAGAAACGGCCCTGATGTTGGTAGAAGGAACCTTGCGATAAAGAAATTTTCTAGTCATCTTTACATTAAATTTATATACTTTCCCATATCTGGATTTATTTTTGCATGCCCATACCATTGTGTGGGCTGAAAGATTACATATTATTATATACCCGTTGAAGTTGAACAAAATAGTTGAAAAAGTAAGCATCTTTACTTTAAAAGCGCATTAAGAAAATTTTATGAAAATAAATCGTATCACTCAGATACTAACACCTGATATAATACATCTAATTTAGGAAAACACGATGATGGCACAATTTGAGCGCTGAAAACGATTTTTAACAAACAGTTAATGAAATAGAAAGTGAAACAAAAAGTATGTGACTGAAATTTATAATGACAAAATCAAGCAAGAAAAAGGTCTTCATCAGTTTAATGTTATAACATTGATTGATTTTTTATTTATTAGTTTTAAGTGCACAGTGACGACTGGTTGCAAGATGATTTGGTTCAGTAAAAGTGGGTGAAAATTAAAAAGATTTATATTATTATATTTTAACCAGTTTTTATAATGTTCTGCATACTGTGATAGTGATATAATATGTTTATATAGATACATACCTACTGCTTGTATTTATAGCAGAGTTAAGATGGATATTCTTTGCACATTTGCTGCGGCACTATGGTACACTTATTGGTACCCAAAGTTCGTTTTTGTGATAAATTTTACTTTTAAAACAGAAAGGGTAGCTCCAATGTCAATAGCGAATGCATTTCCAGTTTCCTTCTACATACCATGTGGTTTTTTATAAATTTGGACACATTAAATATGTGGTGACATGGCTGCAGAGTTACGTGCTCTATTTGAACTCTATAGTATTTTTCAGCTAGTGATATATTTTTGAAGATTATTATTTTTGTAACTTAAAACCCCTGTAGAATCTAAACGGCTTGACTTAAAGCAAAATGGTTTGTACTGCACTTCCTAGTTTTCATAATTTATCCAGGTTTCTATGGTGGTACTAAAATTATATGAAGACCAAATAAATCCTATGTGGTACCTAAGACCACCTTGTAGGTAAACAAGGTTTGGGTACATTTCCAAAAATTTGTATATGTCAATTTATAAATAAAATTAGTTTCTTGCATTTGTACTTTCTATAAATTCTGTTACTGTAACTGAAATTTTGGTTGTTGATGTGTGGATAAATAAATAAATGATATACAATGTGGCAAAACAATCTGGAAACACCGAGAAATATATATAAAAAAGGACATGTAGATTGAATTTTATATCTCAAAAAATCGATTTTGTTTCTATAAGTCCATATGGCCATTTATATAAATATTTGAATTTGTCGTAATATTCTATATAGATATTGTGCATATTTAATACTATATATCTATATTCAATACCAAATTGTAGTCACATAATATTTTATTACTGAAAAATCGAATGATATGGAACAACCAAATTTTTACATATTAAAGAGAGGAGTTAAACGTACAACATACCAAAACCTTGCGTCGATACGATTGAAAATGCCAACCTGGTGATTTTTTAAAAGTTTTATTTAATTTTTAATATCGCTTTGTTGAAGTTTTCATTTCTATCGAGTACTCTTAAATACATTCCGTAGTATTTCTCTACAAATTTTCAAGACAGATAAAATATATCAAAATACGTAGAAAAATTAGGATTGATAAATGTAGCAAATTGAAGTCGCATAATATTTTATCATATATTATATCACGAGAACTATGAATTTAATCGATTAAACTACGTTCAATCTTTTGAGCATGATTTTTCTGGAAAATGTTGAATGCAAAATAATTTAATGAAAACCCGAGACCGCAAAGCGGTCGAGGGTTTTTATTTATAAATTATAATTTATTATTTTACATGAAACTATTTGCCAAAAAGAAAAGTCATTAGAGAAATATTGAACGTAGTTTAATCGATTAAATTCATAGTTTGAGTGATATACGGCTAGATTATTTCCTGAATTAGTTAAATTAAATCGATAAAAGCCGTTAAAAAAATTTAACGGTAACTCTATATTTTTCAACAAATTTTACCTAAATCGCGGATTCATTCTGATCAAAGCACCAAAAACACATTCAGAACGTTGAAAACGACGGACGCTTCACATGATATTCGTGTTTTTGTCACCTTCGTTACATACCCCAATGACCGAGAATAACAACCGCAGAGAAGCGACAAAAGCCGTCGGCACCTGTGAAGTCGGAGAGCCAAGTTCTATTTGACATATGTGACAGCTGACCGGTTTAATACACTGAGAGAAATATATGAAGGGAAAAGAAATGCTATACACCGATAAAACATGTAATTAATTACATGTTTATTATATACTTTATTAGAAATGTATTATGAATAGTAGTTATCTTTTAGGATTTAACGGTTTGACTAAGAGTTTACTGATTTGTCGCGATCTAACCTTTTTGAAGTGAATACTTGTGGTTTTTCAAGGTCGCATCACGTCCGTCTCGCGCTACGAAATTTTCGTATCGTTGATTCGACGACAAACACAAACTAACCAAATCTATTAAAATTGTTTATAGCGTATCGGAACCGGCTCAAATAAGTAAAATAAGTTGAGACTAAGTGACACTAACCCAAAGTTGAATCGACGACTAACCAAACTAACCAAATCTATTAAAATTGTTTATAGCGTATCGGAACCGGCTCAAATAAGTAAAATAAGTTGAGACTAAGTGAAACTAACCTAAAGTTGAATCGACGACTAACCCAAACTAACCAAATCTATTAAAATTGTTTATAGCGTATAGGAACCGGCTCAAATAAGTGAAATAAGTTGAGACTAAGTAAAACTAACCGAAAATTGATTGGACTACTAACCCAAACTAACCAAATCTATCAAAATTGATTATAACGTATCGGAACCGGTTCAAATGACTAAAATAAGTTGAGACTAAGTGAAACTAACCGAAAGTTGCTTGGACGACTAACCCAAACTAACAAAATCTAATCTACGAAGATAAACACAGTTTACAATAGTATATTACATAACGAGAATGGTAAGTAGCTTATTACAGACAGATTACTGCACGAGCAAGCGCAGCGAGCGTGGGCTGTAATCGAACGAGTTTGTAATAAGCAAATTTCCATTCAAATAGTATACTATACTTTCTCTAATACTATTTTTAAAATGCCACTATCAACGATTACTAATAATTATTACCGATTAGAACGTCAACTCTCAAATAATGTTGAGGTCACCGAACAATACAAACAATAAAAATTGCCAAAAAATTAAGCACAGGTAACGCGATGCCGAGAAACTCGCGATTTGAGCGGTTTAAAACCAAATTTGATTGGCACACGATGCATTATAATGTACGACTGTGCGTTAGTATTCTTTACGCATACTTGTGTGTAAGAATTGTTTTACTTATTAAGTAAACCGTACGTAAGAAAGTGTTTACTATAAGAGTAGAAAAAATATTTAACAAAAAATATGTGCCTCACCTTTATAAGCACACAACTGAAGTGAAACTTCTGAAAGAGACATTGGGAATTGAGTTTTTATCTTCTTTTAAGCTTTTTTTCTCAACTTTTGCCCCCGGTTTCGCCTTTTTTTTTTTGGTTTTTTTTCATCGCCGCGTTTCTCTTTTTTTCTTATTAGTTTTTTTAATTCGTTTTATAATACTTTTATTAACTGTCCGAACAGTTTATTCCTTTTATTAATTATTTTTTTATTTAGTTTTATAATACTTTTATTAACTTTCCGAACAATCTTTTACGGTTTTTTTATTATTTGTTTTCTTATTTCCTTTTATAATACTTTTATTAAATTTCCGAACTTTTTTTTTACGTTTTTTTCAGTTTTTACCATTTTCAAAAAAAAATCCATAATGAAATTTTTTTCTTCCCGTTCTTGCCATCTCCGACCTTGTAGCTGAACTCCTTCGTTTTTTTTTGCCGAAAGCCGCGTTTCTCTAATTTTTTTTTTTTTAATATTATTTTTTTCTTATTTCGTTTTATAATACTTGATATGTATTAACTTTCCGAAATTTTTTTTACGTTTTTTTAATTTTTTTCCCATTTTTTCGAAAATTTTTTGGTATTTGGGGACGTGGGGAATAACTCCCACCCCCACTGATTGCCCCGTGACACGGAGTTATCGCTTGTCAGATTTTCGGTTCGAGGCTCCGTTGCAGTGATATCGCCAAACAAAAATCCCCACAATCCCCCTTAAATTAGAGCCCTGGTCCCCCCATATGTTCAATTTCGACCCCGTAACTCTTCTCGTTCTTCCGAAATTAATTATTTTAGTTTTTTCTTCTCGCCCCTCTCCTGGCCGCACGGGGAGGAGGGAGGGGTACTGGATCCAGTTTTCATCCAGAAACCTCATTTTACCCCGGCTACATGTCCTGAAAATTTCAGCCCTCTAGCTATACTGGAACATGCTTAACTAAAGGGACATTTCACTTTAAAAAGCGTTTCACTTTGATGAGCGTTTCATTTTTTCTGACTTTACCCTCGCTAAAGAAGTTACTTCAATAACAATTAACACACAAAAAAACCAAACGAAACTGGCGTTCAGGCAAAATTTTTGTCGTCGATGACTGTACTAACCAAATCTCGGAGTAAACAAACTGACAAGCACGTGGAGATGACAGTTGGCCGGTTTACCTCCCACTCCAAATTTTTGGGCGGGATTTATGTTGTTGCTTCTCTGCGGTTGTTATTCTCGGGACTAGGTCCGCTTATCAAAGTCGACATGTAAATATTTCAAAATTTGACATTTTCTGTCACCTAATACCAAAATTTTAAAGAAAAGCGGAGTTTTTAGCAATAAAAAACATTGTTAGATCATTCGAACCATTTAGAAAATAATGTTTTTTCAAAAACCGTTAATGAAAATTGCAAGAATCAGCTACAATCGAACTTATCTTTTCCCATTATCAAGTTCCGTATTGTTGTACCTGAATATGGAATTAAATCAAAATAGTAATAGTCCAAGTCGGGGTTGGACGCCACCAAGTTTACTTTTGTTGGCAAGCCCTATCGATGTTTATTCGGACACAGTAAAAAAAAAAAACTTGGAAATAAAAGAAACTAAATTCAAATTCAAATGTCAAATTAAGTAAATAATTACCTGACGAAGTCTACGCTACCTGCTCGGTTACCATTCAAAATCTACAGTCTCAAATACACCCTAAATAAGACCAAACATGTGAGGCCAATACTTTATTGTAAAATAGAAAAATAGAGCAAGCTCCTCTAGCATATTAAGTAAATTCCTATTTACAGTTATTGACTATTAGACACACCCTCTTGTCAACCTGATAGCCTAAATCGAAAGTTTGAAAGGTGTCAAGCGAAAAGGTTATAAACAATACAGAAAATTTCAACCTCTTGTCAACCTGTCAGTACAATTTAAAATTTGAGAGGTATCAAATAAAAAGTTATAAAATTTTGAAAGTTCACTTCTTCGTAACGCTCTGCTGCAACCTGCAACCTAGACGGTGATAGAAATACCGAATTTATCACATATACTATACTAAGTTAATTTAACTCGGTTAGTATAGCCTTTCCAAAAGCCCGAGTTGCAAGTTTCAACCAACGTATTCATCAAAAAGCAATGTTATGATCTATTGTCAAAGCCAAATTTAAGTAAAAAGGTAATAAAATGAATACACTTCCTCGGATATAATATGTACTAGAGATTATCCATAAATCTAGCACCAGTAAGAAGTAAATAATGTTCTAGGCCGGCCTAGTAACACTCCACAAAAGGTATTTAATATATATAATCTAGTGGATTATGATGTGTGCTATTACTTAAGAAATTAATAAAGCGTTTTAAAAAATTTTTGGGTACTAAATGCTGTTTAAATTTAAAAGTCTCTGCACAGTAGTAAATATTTCTGGCACAATAGTGCTGTCTAAACGTGATAGTATGTATAAAATTAGACTTATCTTGTGGAACGAACTCCTGTAAGTTATATCCGAGAATTGGCCATCATCCTTCTCTGTATGTCAATCAGTCCAGATTAATCAGGTTCCAGGTAATAGTGGCTCTTCCTACCCTACAGGGAAACAACCATAGAACCCCGCAACAAAGCGCTACCGGAATTCCGCTGTAGAATTCAGCTACTAAAAACCAGCCCAAAAAACCCTAAAAGCGTAAATTAATCCATAACAACAACATGACATGAAATTTACAAAAAGGCTAAAACTCGGGCCAAAAATCTACTTGAAATTCTACATTCAAAACAGCTTATCCATAAATAGGGGTTTACCAAAACCTTCCTGGGTATCTTGAAAGGATCCACGGCCTATATTGCCATTACGGCGGTTGCTAGAAATTTCTTCACACGCAACTGACCTTCCCTCGAGAGTCTCAAACGACTTCCAGTCTACTTCATTTACGAAATAAAATACTACTCGAGGACTACCTCTCAACCCAAGGAATTTTCTTTGGCTAATGAATAAACAAAAGCCTTACAAAATCAACAACAACAGTTTTCTTCTGTTTTCCCTCCTCCTACTGGATCAAATAGCAGAAACAAGTCTGTAAACACGTCAAAACTATCGGCTGACATTCAACTAAAAATCCTTAAATGTCAATTAAAATACTGCTTGTCAGAAACCTAGACAGGTACGAACTTATCGAGAAAAGACAATAGAGATGATTGACCAATCGATATTCCTTCCTAAAATGACCTTTATAAATAGGAGAATTTCAACCCGTAGCAAACATACCAAAAAGTTGCGTCGATACGATTGAAAATGCCGAATTGATGATTTTTTAAAAGTTTTATTTAATTTGTAATATCGATTTGTTGAAGTTTTCATTTCTTTCGTGTAGTCTTAAAGACAGTCCTTAGTTTGTAGAAAAATTAGGATTGATAAATGTGCCAAATTGTAGTGCTTCCGAAAAAAGATTCAATGTATTTTTTCACGTTTTAGAAGAATACACTGGTCTAATCACCTGTATTTGAAACACGAAACATGTATTTTTATGAACTTTTATTTTCGATTTGATGTGAAATACTACTGCATTATTAGGCATGTTTTCTAGATGCAGTTTGATGTCATATTTTAAAAACTAGCTCACACTGTATATTAAAATTCAACACATATTGTATTCGTATCAATATTTTTCCTACAAATCTTCGACCAATCACTCACTTTCCAAAGTTGTTTACAGCACGTAGAAATCGCCCTTTATATAAAGATATATATTGTGATAAAATCATGCTAACCTATTAGTCCAAAGTAAGCTTTAACTAGAAACCTCTGCCCAACTTTGGTGCCTATAGTACCGTTTATGACAGCGTATGTTTATGGGCAAATTCAATATTAATATTAGTACTGTTCGAAAATGAGATATTTTTTTTTTGCGATTTTTGACCGTTGTAGTAGTTATCAATGGGAATTGTAGGGTTCTAAGTAAATTATTTAGTACTATCAGATGATTTCTTGTTACTTTCTTTAAATTGGGGAAGTTTCTAAAAATGTTGGTTGGAATATACCTAATACAAGAAGTTATGCAGAAATATATTTTTGTTTTAGCGTTTGTAACTACAAACCAAAAATTGTATACCTTTTACACTAGGGATCATCACGAAATAATAAATGTCTAATTTTAAAATCACTGCCATTTTTAAGCATTAAACTATATATAATGTTATGCAGGAGCATAAAGATAAACAGTGAACTAATTCGCGGCATACCCAACAAAGTGATTGAGTAGATTGAGCTTAAGAAATTTCCCTAATTTCTGCCGACCAGCAGCATCCAGACAAAATATTGATTGAAAAAGGCGAGCAATCTACTGTCATGGATCATTTCGCTATTTGCACGTGATCATTTCCGAATTTAATAACTCTAAACACTCAATTACTCATGGATATTTTATTTATATATTTTTTATTCTGCGAAGACTGTCGAATATATCCATTTTTTAATATTATTGAAATACGATATTCTGTTAATTATATTAGGAAAAAGTTTGCTATGATAAACAAAACACCCCTAGTTGATTTTAAAACTTCTTAACTTGTGTTATGATTTTTCGGAATTTGTTTTTCAGTAATGAGTGCAATTACGGCGCCACTCCTAGAACTAGGAGCAGCTACCGCCTCCAACTTAGGCGTTTTCATTCCCGCCTTGGTAGCATCTATAGCCTATTTTCAATACGAACTTTTAGATCCTGAGGCCAGACCTATCGATGTGCCTACAGGAGAGTTGCTCGACAGATATGACTTTATAGTGGTGGGAGCTGGCTCGGCTGGTAAGATTTTCTTTTCCGCTTTCAACTATTTTTTATCTGGTTGCACGTTTCAATTATCTTTAAATTTTTTCTCAAATTGAAATAATATACGATTGCTTATAGTTGATATAGATAAGTTAAAAATGTATCGCATAAGAATATTTTAATTTTAATTCTATTTTCATTGCCCAATAAAAATAAAGCTAAATATCAGATGGACCTGAATATTAACAAATACCAATTAATGATCTGCAACCGTGAAAGAAATCCTATACATCACGTTTATAATATAGGCTCACCCTTATTACTGACTTCTCGAATAAAAGATCTGGGAGTGGAATTTCACAGCCACAATCTTATACAGATCTAAATCACTACATTTTCTCCTTTTAATTAGTTAACGTACAGCAAAATACTTATATACCAACAAAAAACTCACGAAGGAGTAGTAGCACACATGAGTGAGGCAAATATATAATTCGTAATATCCTAGAATACATCAAACCCTCACAGACAGTCTTTTAGTTTTTTTCTAAATTCTTTTTGATTTTGAAAGCAGCACAATAACTGGGCTGACAACCCATTCGTTAGTCTAGCTGAACTAGTCAAAAATGAGTTATGGCCATATCTATTGTGAGGGAAATTAATTTGAAATGAATGGTTTAATCTGATTTGGCGAGAGGAAACATGAAGTCCGATCTTCTATGTGAGCTCAGGGCCATGATAACACGCTTTCAACTATACGCTGCTCCTCAAGTATATGGGCATTATAAGAGAGAAATCACAAGCAAGATTAATAATCCAAATATGGTTGTACTAGGGAACAGAACAGTAATTTGAGAGACGGAATATTTAGGGTCCCTAAAAAGCCCGGTATTTGTAGTGATTTAGATCTGTATAAGATTGTGGCTGTGAAATCAGACTCCCAGATCTTTTATTCGAGAAGTCAGTAATAAGGGTAAGCCTATATTATAAACGTGATGTATAGGATTTCTTTCACGGTTGCAGATTATTAATTGGTATTTGTTAATATTCAGATCCATTCCACTGGTATTACACCATTAAGATAGACGATCTAAATCAGACTGAAGTTTGTTGCAGTCCTAGCGAGTTTAGATTTTCCTGTAGAATTTTAGATAATCAGCAAATAGCAAGAAAAATGCAAACAGAAACCAAGATTCAATATTATTTACATAAATATTGAAAAGTAGAAGTCCTAGATGTGAACCTTGCGGAACCCTTGATGGCACTTTAATTTCAGTGGACTGAAAGCTCTGGATGCATACAATTTGTGTTCTATCTGCTCGTATGATATCAATGATTAAAAAAGCTGTCCTTGAATTCCAATGTCTCTGATTTTCTCTATTAGCAATTTATGGTTTATCCTATCGAAAGCTTTCGTGAAATAGGCGTATATAGCATGTACGTAAAACCTTTCTTCCAAAGATTCCTAGAGTATATTTGTAAATGTGGAGGATAAATCCAAATTGTTGATCGTTGAAGCGATCTGTTAAACCAACTGACATATTATAGTCACAGACTACACTTTCAAAAACCTTGGGAATACAATTCAAGACTCGAATTATATTGACCTGAGAATTATGAGTTGAAGTAGGAAAAGTTCCGGTCTTTCGGGATAGATTAAGAATAGTACGAAGTGATCTAGAAAATATGACGCTGCAATGCCTAATAAGATGTGGTGAGAGACCACATCATCATAGATTGATGAGATTGATAAAAATATTGAACTGTGAAAGATTTGTCCCCAGAAGGTCCCCAGGATAAAGTATCTTTTTCTATCACTATACATTTTTGAGAAGTATTCTTCAAATAGATTTACAATATCCTCCCCCACAGAACAAGTTATATCATCAAAGTGCATAACTAATGGTATGTACATCTTCCTCTCTCCTACCACTAACAAATTTCCAAAAGAGACCATTCAGTTAAAGTTATATAAGCTATAATAATTGGTAACATTATTTTTTAAAAACTTACACATTTCTTATAAATTAGGAAATTTATTATAGTCTAAATAAAACTCAGACTGAAGGTATTTATTGTGTGTGTTCTCTTTTTCGATTATTTTGTGAAATCGAAGTAGGAAATCTGTTAACTAAGAACGAAGATATCAATTGTTAAGTGAGCAATATCATAAAATATATTGACGATATCGTTAAGGAATTGAGTGGGATGTAATCTGCGACAATAATGAAAGTGTCATATTGAGAGAGACATTTTCAAATAGAAGGTGAAGCTTTGTGCGAAGTCCTGTAAAATTCTGGCAATATATCAACTTAGAGAAAATGATTGGTAATTTTAAATAGAAAGGTCTAATTAGTTTTTACGAGTTTAAAAATACCATTTACTCTAGGAAAACGTGGGGATCACCATTTAGTTGTCTCTTCTTTAAGTGAGCCATTTTAAAGACCATTTACTTCTGTGCGCTGTTCAGTTGTAAGGTCAGCCTCCTAGAATATTTTTAGGATTCGGTCTATCACTATTTTGCTACTCAACGCCCTGTGGATTATTTCAGCTCAGCAGACTCAAGAGACAATCCCAAAGACTAATGAGCAATTTTGTTAAGCTTTCCAATTCTCATTACGCTGAAAATATTTGCAGGTGAACGAATAAGACAAGACCGGATAAAAAGCTGCTCTAGAGAAATTATCACCTTCAATATTGAGATCCTTTTATATCTTCAAAAATGGTTTGAAGAGTTTAAAATTTCAATTTCATCGCTTATTACGCGTATTTGCTCCTTAAATCCATCTAGGGACTGGCATGATTGATAATCTCTGATATACATTCGCTGCACAAATAAGGAATGGATCGAATTGACAACACTAGAAATCTTATCTCAGTAGAACTAGTTGCAACCCTTGCACAAAATATTCTTGCAGAAGTCGCATGGGAAGCCAAGTACATTTCTTGTATCCTTTGGCTCCTTAAAAATAGTCTGCTGAACACTTGCAGCATTTTCATAATATTGTGGCGGAAATTTGAACCATGTGAGAATATTTTTATATTCAGCAAATAGATACCAAACCGATGGTTTACAACCAACGATAACAATTTTTGGACGAAAAACACTGGATTTTTAAAGTTGTAAATATAGACAAATCTTTCAAAAAAAAAACAATATATTATTCTTTATTAGTAACATAAATTATCTTCTAAACAATTTGTAGAATTATAATTTAAAATACATATATTTTATGCACTATTCTAGTGTGATTCTAGTTTATTATTGAAAATAACTGACCTTTGTTGTTGTTTTTTTTAGGAGCAGTTGTAGCCAACCGATTAAGTGAGATTGAACAATGGAAGATATTACTTTTAGAAGCTGGGGGTGATGAAACCGAAATATCTGATGTTCCTTTAATGGCTGGATACCTTCAACTCTCTCAGCTAGATTGGAAATATAAGAGCGAACCTCAAGGACAAGCATGTTTAGGTAGGCACTCATCACCATAACAAATTTAGCCTCAAATTTGCTATATGCTTTAACATCAGTATATCAAATACATTAGGCATTAAAATGCTTTCGGCCAATTCTTTAAAAATATTTGCTTACGATGACCTAACAGTTTATACTTCTCCTTGCGTAGTGGGAAAATAAATCACAAAACAAAACAGCAAATAAAACAATATCTTGTATTAGGAAAAAATAAGCTAACTTTCTGAAAATATAATTATTATTACTTCTTTTTAAAATACACTAAATGGACACTAATAGACATAAATCATTTATTATACTAATACATTATAATAAGAAATATATTTGGAAAATGGAAGTTTTACCAGCGAATATTAACTACGACAAGAAGGTCCACTTAATGACAAGAGAGCACTACAAAGGGATCGTCGTTTAATTTCTTCGTTGCCTGGCAACGATCGGCGAATTTCGCCGCACACAGGTTGAATTTAAATAAAAGCTGGCCATAAACGATATTTTCGTTTGCGGTATATTTAATCAAATTTATGACGAAATTATTTATAGCACTCTAACACTATATTTGGCTTTGGAAAAACACAATTGATATCTTCTGAATTGTTTGCAGCGCCCTGTCAAACTTACGTTATGGTTTTTTTTTTATTATTATCACCAAATAAATATTTTGATTAAGTTTGTATTCAACTGGCTGTTTCAAAAATCTGTTAACGTTTTTAATTAGTTATTATTGATAACAATACTCAAGGTATGTAATAACTAATATTTAAAAGATTTTGATTTTGTGCTTATGATTTCACTATATTTCCGAATACTAATATTCTGACAAAAGACATCAAGAAGAAAATGTTGTTCGATTTTTCCCCATCTTTTAATATTTAATTAAATTTTGGCCTTTTGGGTGTTTTTAAAATTGGTTAAAGGTTTCGCACAATATTTTTACTGTATATTTCATTCCTATTTAGTAATACAATACAACTAAAAAATAGCGATATTGTCTTATATCGAATACTGACTCGACTATATAATTTAGGCGTGAAAATTAATCTGACAAAAGGATGAGCTGGTCTATGGCCGCCGCGTCAAAGGTCGCCTGCCAACATGATTGTTTTATTTGTATCATGGCCTGCCGATATCGTTGACATGCCGCCGCGGAAAGTGATCCTTCTTATCAAATAGTTTTGCACAAATACATAATAAAAAGATAAAGACTGATATACTACACAGCTAACGTGCTAACACTCCGTTGAGGATATGTGTTGGTGTTATACCTAATTGTGCAACAACTGAAGTACTGAAGCCAAATTATCAGCAAATGGCGCGTCGAAAAGAGGAGCATTATAAGATCCTTTACACAATTAGTGCCCTATAAAAAATCGGCCTCTCCTATTGGTCAATTCGCATGGCCCTCCGCTCGCTTCGCTCGCTACGGGGGCTCAAAGAAAGGAAACTAACCAGGTGATAACCCAAACTAACCCAAGACATACCCAAACTAATCCAAGACGTACCCAAAATCAAGAAAAAATCTGTTTAGAAACATAAACTTAAAAAAAAAATAAAAAAAGGAACGGGGATCGAACTCAGGCCGTCTAGGTGAGACCCAGCTGTCTAAACCTCTACACCATGACACTCCCGAGAGCTCTTGGCAGAAATTGATTGCATCACGAAGACATATTGTAATACGAGATGGATCAGCCAATAGGAGACGTCTATTTTTACATAGTGTACTATTTGTGTAAAGGATCTTAAAATGCAAATGAGGATCCCTTATTGGCTAAATTTGTAACGTGCGCAGCTTTCCCTGCTGCTGTCTTGTTTGAGCATTTACGTTTCTCTGTTTTTTTTTTGCTTCATATTACCTTGGGATAGTCAGAATATAAGCAAGTGTTTTTGAACAACAGCTGCACTGATGCTTCTATATTTTTTACTAGTTTCGTTCCTATTAGATTAATTTAAGAAAGAAAACGATAACTCTGAAATACATGTATGGCAAAATTTCAGGCCCTCATCAACGCGTTTCTGTCGTCCGTTTAACATTCATTTTGCTCGTGAGACTCCTGAATTAACCTTTGCAAAAACAAAATTTGGATCATCGAATTAAAAATTTAAAACCCTTTTCTTTACAACGAAGGAGCCCTGAATTTTCAAAATCATTTTCTAAAACGATTTATGAACATACAAATGATTTTTATACATCATTTTTATCGTTAGTGATAATTGATACTCCCTATATATAAATATAGATGATGAGCAAAAAATTCAACAATTATTTCTCTAAAACACGATATATTAAACGTGTAATACTTAATAACTTGTATGTCTTATTTCTGGTAAACCTTATTATGGCCAGCTTTCCTAGAAATTTGACCAGTGTGCGCCGGGTCCAAAGGTCACATGCCAGTATCATGCTAGTTTTCGCGCGGGGAAGGAGACATACCGTTGACGTGCCGCCGCGGAGAGTGAATCTTCTTATCGTAGTTATTATTCGCTGGTTTTACCTTGCTTAACCCCTATGCATGAAATGCCATTTTATAAAGTGCTCTTAAATCAGGCAATCTCGCTGGCCACTTGATGCCTACCCATCTTATTGCCAATCGACCTATCGACCTATCAGGGGGGTAATTTCTGAGTCACTGAAATGTAGTGTGTTCTTCAACTACGCGATTGTTTCCATCGAATGCAAATCGATAAGTTTACACCTTCTCTTTCCACGTGAGAGCTGTTTCAATGACTCGAGAATACAGGCTCTAATATGTAATGTTAGTTTTTGTTTTCAATGTATATTGTTCATATTATGATTGTCAGTATTTATGACCAAATGTTAGTTGCCAAATAATATTTGTCATGGTGGCAGCGTAATAAATTTATCCAATAGACTTTCTAATATAAAAATTTCTATATATTGGACTCTAAAAACTGCCTAGTGAGGTTATTTTTGGCAATGAGAATTAAGCAGATACTCGGTTCAAGTTACAGATACTTTCACGGCAGATGTTCCCAGGATTTGGCCCACATAATCCCGCCCCTGGCAACTCCTGTCAGGCAGTCCCGACAGACGGCAGGAGCGCACCGGTTCGTCGTACAACTAGAAACACCTAGAACATCGCTTTACCAGAACTCCTTTGTCTGGCGCACTGCTTCACTGTGGAACTCACTTCCAGGACATCTGTTTCCCACTAATTACAACCTACAAATATTCAAGAATCGTGTCAATCAACATCTTCGCACACACACCGCTCGTCGAGCGCCATAGGATCTACCTTTAGTGTGTGTGCCACTGCCATAAAAAAAAAAAAAAAAAAAAAAGCGAAAGGAAAAGTTTAATTACTTCCCGATAGCTTCAGAAAAGAATGGGAAAGATGACAATGTCAAAATTGCTATGTTATTGAGCATCGGGTGAGAAACTCGAAGTGAAATTTTCCATTTCCGTGAAATTGAAGATAATAATATAAATAATTATAAATATAAATAATTATAGATATTAGATTCACATTTCAAGCCAAAGAAGAACGCCCTTTTGGAAGGTATGTACAAGGTTTTTCGAGATCTTGAAGTGATAATGAAAGTTTTGATTTCTCTGATTTGGAACTGAAGAAACTGTCAGGTATCTATGATTTTAAAGATCACAAAAACTGTGTAATCCGAGATGGGATAGTTTTAGGAGTCAAGGATGAAAAATTGACAGAAATGCTTTTGTCCAAAAACAGCAAATTAGAGTTGGAAAAATCCATTGAGATGTGTAAGTCATTTTAAGCATGCCAACTACAGGTAAAAAAAATAAATATAGCCACTAAGTGAAGCATTTGTTATAAATAAAAAAATGTACCAGAAGAATAAAAACCCTGATAACCAGAACTTTGAGAAGAATTTGCAAAATAAAAATTCATGTATGAAGTTACACGCGGTAGAAGTCAACACTTCAAAAAATAAAATAAATTATGTGGTCACTCATTCAAGCACTAACCACGTCCGACCTTGCTTAACTTCAGTGATTGGACGAGAACTACCTTTTAATTTTTCCTCTTAACATGTAACAACTGTGTTCTATCTCATTCTCTCGCAGGCTACATCATATAGATCTCTTTTCACTGTCGCTTTTTCGTTTCATCGAGTCTCAAATCACACGTGCTAAAGAAGTTTTCAGTTCAAAAAATATCTACCTACCAAATTCCCTATTTCGTGCGCAAATCGAAAGAAAAATGTTCATTTTTCAGACGAAAATGATATTTTATCGAACACCTGCCTTATTTGATGTCCTATTGGAAAATGTTATAGAAGCATTTCGATAGACCCTGAGGCGACGCAAACCGATTTCGGATATCTCTTTCCGTTACGGAGAGTACGGCACGTTTAAGTACCCCAAGATCCCAAGAAACCCATCTTTTTGCCCTTTACCGTTTAGTTCTAACTCTTACAAGGTACATATCTATACGTTAATTTTTCGAAATTTAATTACACTAAAATATGCTAATTACATTCTTATATTTATTTATGGAATATTACATATATTTTTTTTTTAACTAATTTTCTTCAAAAATGATAAAGGCACGTGGTGTTTCCAAGCGGTCACCCATGCAAGCACTAACCACGCCCGACGTTACTTAACTTCAGGGATCGAACGAGAACTACTTTTTACTTATTACTCTTAGCAAACATGGAACAACTGTATAACTGTGTTCTATCTCATTCTCTCGCAGGCTACATCCTATAGATCTCTTTTTACCGTCGCTTTTTCATTTTATCGAGTCTCAAATCACCCCGGTACTAAAGAAGTTTTCACTTAAAAAATAATTACAAATGTGGCATCACATAAGCTTGACAAAAGTCCTGCTTTGGGAATGATTTGTAGTAGTGCTGGCAACCGAAGACGGTTTTTCGGATAGTCGGTTAACCGGTTTCGGATTATCCGCGGTTTTAAAAAAAACCGAAACCGGTTAACCGGATACTCGGTTAACCGATTTCACGTTTAACCGATTAATCGAATAACCGGTTTCTCGGCTAACCGATTAATCGATTATCTAGTTAGATGGCACTGGGCCACCGGGTTCTCAAGTAATGGTAAAAAAGATAGAAAGTAAAGTAAAAACTGGGTATTTGGAATGGTAACATACCACATACCTACTGGACGGTGACTATATTTGAAAATGCTTTTAGAGGGCGATTGAAAAATAATACCTTTAATAGAATACCTTTATATTTATTTAAGTTTTAAAAAATTGTAATATTTTTTTTGCTCAGAATTTATATCGATTGTAATTTGTAATAAAGAATATTTTTAATTTAATTATTACCTTGGGGTTTATTTCAATAACGACCAAAAACTGGAATAAATTTGGTTCACTAGAATTTAATGATTGTGCCCTAATCGGCAGGGAAACTGAACTAATGGAAATATGCTTAAGAACAAATTATAAATTATGTTTAGCCTATGATGACTGTGTATTAACCGGTTATCCGATTAACCGGCTATCCAATTAACCGGTTAACCGGTTATCCGGATACCCGGTTTTCACTATTATTCGAATACCCGGTTTTAACCGAAACCGGTTTTTAAGAAAACCGAATAACCGGTTTCAACTTTTCACGGTTTTTGCCAGCACTAATTTGTAGGAGATCTAATTTGAGACATAATTATGAATCGAAATTGATTATCAAAATAGTTCAAGATATTTACTATATTGATACTGTAGACACTATAGACCAAGATGAAAGAAACGTTTTATTTAAGATTAGTGAACCTGTCTGAGAAAAAAGAAAACATATTCAGAGAAAAAATAACAATAAGTTAAATTTATGCTGGATACTGGTGCAGATGTCAACATTTTACAATGCATATTTAAAAATGAAAAAGAAGCCTTCACTTCATAAGTCTGTCAAGAAAATATATTCATATACTTGACATAGAATATCAATAGAAAGTGAATGTGTTTTCCCGTGTCAGATATATAGGATCCAAAGAAATATCACATTTGTAGTTGGTAAGCAATGCACTATACCTACTATTGGTGCAAAAACCTTGCCTAGATTTATATATTTTGATAAATTGATAAAAGGTGTCGAACCTGTTCAATTCAGCAACAAGGAAAATTTATATTCCTATTAAATCTAAAGTTAAACAGGAACTACGACCATTGGGCAAAACTTGAACTAATAAATAAACAAATCGAACCATCAGAGTGGATCCATCCTATTGTTATAGCTAAGAAACCAAGTGGCACTGTGTACTGATCCAAGAGAGTTGAATAAGTCAATCATCAGAGAGCTTTATGAAATTCATACAATTGAATCAATTTTGCCAGAATTGCCTGGAGTTAAGTATCTTATAGTTCTGAGCGCATTATCAGCATTCATGCAAGATCCATTTACCGAGAAAAATTCAGTTCCCTGTACTGTTACAATCTTTGAATATAAATTCAAAAGTTACAACACCATTTTGAAGGTACAGCGACAAGTATTATTTGACAACTAACTTTTATTCATAGGTATTGACATCATTACATTACATGTACCACTTAATCAAAGTAGTTCTTTGGTTTTCTTATGGAACGTCCGCCTCTCATTTTGACTACGAGGGGCTACTGCTCCGTCTCGTTTCAAACTATTCCGATTTTCTATCAAGTGGTTTTTACTACTTTTTACCTGCGCTATTACAATTACTTTCTTCTTGAGATCTTTCAGACCTAGCTTCAGCTTCGACATCAAAATAAACAGAATTATTAGCTGAATGTAAGTAACTTCTATTTCTTCTAAGTAGTGAACCATTTTCCGTTTTAATAATGTAAGACCATTGTATACAATGGTAAGACTGACCATCTTCACATTTCCTCAAAATGATTGAAAGCTTGCAATGTCGGTAACTTTCTTGATAAAATATTGCTCCATTAAGTTGCAGTTATTCGACCAAAGGAGCAATTTTAGTAATGATAAATGTGAAATAATACCTTATTTCAAATTCAAATTGTTTATTCATGTTAATATATGGTTAGCATATTTACATAGATCAATAGAAAAAAAAATCAATAATATAATGTTCTAATACTAATGCACACACATTTTTAAAAAGGTACTAAATCCAAACATTTAAAAAAAAACATTAAGTTACAGAATACACTAAACATTGGCCAAAATAATAAAACTCATATATCTATACCTAAGACAACATTGATTAATAAAACTCGGTAAAACCTAAAACATAATCACACCAGGACACAGTTAAAATTGGAATTCTAGGAATTCTCCAATGTCATAAAATGCCCTGCAGATGAGAAAGTTCTTAATATGTTTTTTAAATCTCTGTATTGGTAACTCACAAATTGCTGTGGGTAATTTATTGAAGAAAGTTACACCATAAGAATTAGGTCCATCC
This sequence comes from Pissodes strobi, assembly GCA_016904865.1. NCBI lineage: Eukaryota > Metazoa > Arthropoda > Insecta > Coleoptera > Curculionidae > Pissodes > Pissodes strobi. The sequence goes on along the minus strand of MU182418.1, from coordinate 385,893 downwards.
CGGCTTCTCTGTAGTCTCCTATATGAGGGAACAAGACCCTGTCCATTTCTGGTCTGATATTGGTGAATCTCATTGTGTCGGAGGTGTAGGTGGAGATTTTTCCTCATGAAAATAAGGCTTTCAAAAATATAGAGAGAAGGTAAAGTTAATATTTGAAGATCTATGAAAGCCTGTCTGCAGTCTTCCCTGTAAGACAAGCCATTCATCACTCTTACCACTCTCCTCTGAACTCGAAAGACATCTTGGGCATCAGTACTATGACCCCAAACCAGGATGGCATAGCTGATATGTGAATGGAAGAGATAAAAATAGGCCTGTCTTAAAGCAGACGAAGAGACACATTCAGAAAGCCTTCTCACAAAAAAAGTGGCAGACCCAAGCCTCTTGACCAGGGAGTCTATGTGAGCCTTCCAAAGGAGTCCAGGATCAAAATGCACTCCCAGAAACCTTAATCCCTCTGTATTTGCCTCAGTTGGAATGGGCCTTGTAGAGAAAACCATGCTCTGCGTTTTTCCAGCATTAAGATGCAGTTCATTTGCCGCAAAGCATTTGTCATCAATACTCCAGAGAAATAAAACTTCCTCTGCGGAATGAGGCCGAACAAGCTGTATTTTTGCAGAGACCTTCGTTTTGATGTTCTAATTAAGCACAAAAAAATCTCATATGCCTACCTTTGTGCGTCTTGAGATATCGAAGGTCAAAGGTCATGAAAATCGTTTTTTCGCGAAAATCTCGCTTCCAGTGCATCTGACGTCGTAAGAACCCATAACAAAACTTTCGTAAAATAGTATTCTCTCAAAATTGTTCATATACATTTTTTTCGTACGAAGAACCGTTTTCGAGATATAGCATGGTAAAGCATGAGCGCGCATTCGTAATAGGTAATACTGTATTATACTGTAGACCTATAAATATAAAAACATTTTCATTAATCTGTAAGACTGGAAAATTAAATTCCCATTATTAAAGCCGTTAAAAATTTGTTTATTTATAAAAAAATATATAATAAATAATTAATAACAAAAAATACAATCTTTTCCACACCACTTTTGAAGTAGAATGCAAGGCGCGTTTTTTTTTGACATGGTAACCCCAGTAGGCCTAATCCATGTTTTCGATCTTCGGAAAAGTTTTTTAACATTAATTTATAATTTTTTGCACCTGGCGCAACGCGCCTTATGTTTCCTTATCTCCCTCCTCGTCTTCGTCGGGCTCCACTAGCACCTCCATCAACACATTATCTTCGTCAAATGCTTCCTCTATATCTGTTGGCTCTATATCTGTTGGCAAAACCTCTTCAGGCTCAAGGCCACTGAAGTCTTCGATGATTTGCGACTCTGTCGATCGGTTCAGGTATGCCTGTCCGTGACACTGACCACAAACTTTGAAGCATGGCAGCCCGACTTTTCTACAACCGCACTGGGCACCCATTTTACAATTACGGAATATTGTATTTAATGGTTCGTCTGGAGCAATTTTTTAAATCCCAACCCCATTCTTCGAGTTGTAGACTTTTCCCTAGCCAAATCTGTACTTGGTAGTAGACCCGATAAATATACTGTCGAGCTGCTTCACTGCTAGGTGACAGGGATGACAATTAAACAGGTTTATTAAGTCGTGTAGCCTTAATGACTTGGGTGTATCTAAATTTGTCAAGGTTCATTTCATCTTTTGGAGCACCATACGTAGCTCACAGAAAACTCTTTCCGTTCTGAAATACTGTATCTGACGGGCAGTTTTCTGCTTGAAATATCTGAGCCGAGTGAGTCAAATCGGGATGTTTCTCAAACATTGTCATATCCTGAAGTTTTCCTTTGTTGAATAGTGCCGATGTAGTGTCGCATCCAGTGAGGGCATGCAAAAACAAAATATGTTCTTTGCAAAGACGATATTTGGCGAGACTTTTAGACGAATAATATGATGTAGTCCCTTTGCCAATTTTCTTTAAGAAAATTTGTCGGTGATGTGACTGAGTTCGTCCTATTAAGAGAAAAAGCAAATCAATGTCTTCTCGAATGATGACGGCGGTTCTTTCTTTTTCCGATACTTCCATGGCTGTTTCGACGATTAGAACATCTGCATCATCCTTGGCTTATTTTGTAGCTATGTTGGCAGCTTGTAGTTGTTCAATAAGCATTTCAATAAAATTTGTTGAATCGGTTTGATAAGAATTTTTCTTGGGTGACTGGCACAATCATTGTTGCATCAAAGCGAACTTCATAAAATGTAGACACTGCAGTGCTTCGTCTTAATTGCTCCATTGCTTTTATATTTCTAGAGTTGTCTGAGTATCCGTCAAATATAACAATTATATTAGAACCAAGATGCCTTTGCAAATATGTAACATATCTGTCCAGAGTGTCGGAGAAAGTATCGTTTTTGTTTCATACGACACGATGTAGCAAAAATCCACCATCGATGACGTAGGTTACATTTTGACAGGCTCCATCATATTATAAAATTTTGATTTTGCGGGTTTTCGCATGCTCTCATTGTCAAATTGTGATGTTGGATATGGACTTAATTCATACTCAAAATATTTTTGCAGATGATCGTATAATACAGTACTACTTATTACGAATGCGCGCTCCCGCTTTATCATGTTATATCTCGAAAACGGTTGGTCGTACGAAAAAATGAATATGAACAATTTTGTAGAGAATACTATTTTACGTAAGTTTTGTTATGGGTTCTTACGACGTCAGATGCACTGGAAGCGAGATTTTCATGACCTTTGACCTTCGATATCCCAAGACGCACAAGGGTAGGCATATGAGATTTTTTTGTGCTTCATTAGAACATCAAAACGAAGGTCTCTGCAAAAATTCAGCTTGTTCGGCCTCATTCCGCAGATGGCCTCTTTTTTTACTTTATTTCCCTGGAGTACAAGTAGAATAAATGTCTGCAACAAAAATGTAGAATTTATCTTTCTCGACCACTGTACATTTGAAAAAGCAAATAGATATTACATTATCTAGTTATTACATAGTTAACCTTAACATTGAAATGTTATGTCTTTTCTTGAACTCTGTATATTCCATATCAGGTCTAGTGTTACCGAAATAATATCCTGGAATAATCAAATTTTTGGGCTGTTTGTTCTCATGTAACCTAATTCCGGGAACATATTTCACATCGGAATTATCTTTTTCAGCAATGAATAATGGTCGATGCAACTGGCCGCGTGGCAAAGTCATAGGTGGGTCTTCAGTCCTCAATTACATGCTCTATCTAAGAGGCAACAAGAAAGACTACGATATATGGGAATCGCTTGGAAATCCCGGATGGGGCTCGCAAGATGCTTTGTATTACTTCAAGAAGAGCGAGGACAACCAAAACCCTTACCTGGCCAAAACTCCATACCATAGTACAGGAGGATATCTCACAGTTTCGGAACCACCTTATAGGACTCCATTGGTACGTTTTCAGTCTATATAAGCTAATAGGCTATTGATTATATCATATAGAAAGGAACTAAGACGTTCACGGGTTTTTATTGCTGGAATCGATCAGTGGGTTATAAATGAAGAAAAAACCGCGGAGTGCTATTAAATTAGAGGGTGGAAATTGAAGATAGGGGTGAAAAACCACCCCTTTTGGTATTTTCAATATATGTCGTAATCAAACCAAAATGTCGATATATCTCATATGAAACATTTTGTAGAGAATCAAATTTTCCATCGGAATAGCATTTCTTGAATATTAAGAAAAAAAATTGATGCCGAAACAGTCGAAACAAACTTGAAAAAAAGTGAAAATTTAGATTTTTTGATTTTTTTTGCTTTTCCGCCTGTATCTTTTTTTTTGGGCTTAGATAGGTATAGGGATTGCTTCAGATAAAAAAAAAATAGACCAAATTTCCTTTAAAATGGTGGGCGGAACAATTTTTTTGCATGAAAATTGACCGAGATATGGCCATTCGAACCTTGCTGTTTTTTTTTTGGCATTTCATCCCTCTTGTACGAATATTGTTTTTGTTCGCATTTTATTTAAAAAATTACTGTTTTACTCAATTAAAAAAGTTTTTTTACGTTTATTATTTAGTAATACATGACAAGTACGACAAATTAATGTTTGGAACAATGGTACTACTACATTTCAACAATATTGTCAAACTGCATATCGATATCATCATCTATGTCGTCTTCTGCAATATCAGTTTCTTGTATATTGTCACAATTAATCCCCATGCATTCTTTACAAAAAATTGAGCAAGTAATATTCATTTTTTGCAACCTGTAGTGCAACCACAAGCAACTTTTTTCAGCAAAATCTCTGGCGCTGGAGGTGCCGTTGTGCGAATCGCAATTAACCAGTACTTGGACCTTTGCCAACCCCAACTCAGAGGGTCCAAGATATTTTCTTTCCACTACTGCATTTGACGATAAGTCCTCAAGCCATGCTGTTTGATAGCATCACGTGTTGGTGGTAATTGCGTGAGAGAAGACTTGGCATTTTTAGTCAGCTTACAAAACTTTAAAAATCGGCAGTTGCTCAGACTCATGTTGGTCTTTGCCTCATACAAACAAGCTGCAATGTATTCCGATGCATAGGTAATATCTTGTTCAGTTGCATTGTCACGTAAGAATATTTCCATGTATGGCTCAAGTCGTACACTGTTAGTTATAAAATTCATATTTTTTTTTGCCAATGTTATAGAAAGCTGAAGTCGTATCACAACCACTGTAGGCATGAATAAATCCTAGATACTTCTGCAAATGAGGAAAATTAAAACTATTTCTATCAAACAATTGTGACGCTACTTTACCGATGTGTGGTTTCCAAAAATATACATTATCATTTTGCAACTGAGATAAAATAATGAGAAGGTCCACATCTTGTCCAACAATAACAGCATTTTTTAACATTCATGCTTTCTCTTTTGCACATTCGACAATAAGAAAATCTGCGTCCACATCTGCTTGCACTGCATCAATGTATAATCCCTTCAATTTTTCAATCAAATATGCAATGAAGTTCTTTTTATTGCTTTCTTTTGATAGAAACTTGTCTGATTTTGTTAGTGGTTTTAAGTCATCTCTTATTTGAACTCCTGGACCAATTTGCTGTGTTCGACGCAGCCTCTCTGTATTTTTCGTACTGGTGTCTGAGCCGCTTGGATAACCATCAAAAGCAGCAGTACATTCGGGGTAAATGACAAATAAATTTTGTACTTATGTCTGCAAAAGTTTCACTACTGTTCCATACGATTTTATGTACTGAATACCCACCATCAATAACATGGTAAATATTACCGAGAGGAGCATCTTCAAGTGGTGTAAACAATTAATACAAATCTGATTTAGTATTCTTCCTCATATTGAATCCGTCAAAAATTGATGTTGGATACGGCGCTAATTCAAATTCAAAATACTTTTCGAACTCAGCATCCGAAGGCTTGTATAGAAGCATTCTTCTAAAGATTTGATAAAGTAGTTTGATAGAAATAGTTTTAATTTTCCTCATTTGCAGAAATATCTAGGATTTATTCATGCCTACGGTGGTTGTGATACGACTTCAGCTTTCTATAACATTGGCAAAAAAAATTATGAATTTTATAACTAAAAACAGTGTACGACTTGAGCCATACATAGAAATATTCTTACATGACAGTGCAACTGAACAAGATATTACCTCTGCATCAGAATACATTGCAGCTTGTTTGTATGGGGCAAAGACCAACATGAGTCTGAGCAACTGCCGATTTTTAAAGTTTTGTAAGCTGTAAGCAAAAAAATTGTTCCGCCCACCATTTTAAAGGAAATTTGATCTATTTTTTATTATCTGAAGCAACCCCTATACCTAGCTAAGCCCAAAAAAAAGATACAGGCGAAAAAGCGAAAAAAATATCAAAAAAATCGAAATTTCGCTTTTTTTTTCAAGTTTGTTTCGACTGTTTCGGCATCATTTTTTTTAATATTTAAAAAATGCTATTCCGATGGGAAATTTGATTCTCTACAAAAAGTTTCATATGAGATATATCGAAATTTTGGTTTGTTTACGACATATATTGAAAAAACCAAAAGGGGTAGTTTTTCACCCCTATCTTCAAGTTCCACCCTCTAATTTAATAGCACTCCGCGATTTTTTCTTCATTTATAACCCATTGATCGATTCCTGTAATAAAAACCCGTGAACGTCTTAGTTCTTTATTGCCCTGTTTTTTAAGACATAATCAATAGCCTATAACTTTTTTTCAAGAAAGCAGTGTCCAGAAAACATCGCTACACCAGAAAACATCGCTACACACACGTCAACTGCCCATTTTGTATTTTTGAGACGCTGGCGCCGCGCTGTCAAGTTTCCTAACACATTTTCAATAGTGAAAGATAATCTCTTGATAACCATTAAATTTTTACTTGCAAAACACCTAAACTAAGTTATTATTTCAGGTTGCCGCCTTCATAGAAGCAGGAAAACAACTTGGTTACAAGAACAGGGATATCAACGGTCAATACCAAACAGGATTCATGATGGCCCAAGGAACAATCCGACACGGATCCAGATGTTCAACGGGAAAAGGTTTCTTAAGACCAGTGAGGTTACGCCCAAATCTACACGTAGCGATGAAGGCTCATGTCACAAGGGTTCTCATAGACCCTGTTACTAAAGTTGCTTTTGGGATTGAGTTTGTAAGAGATGGCAAGCTGCATAGAATTAGGGCTACAAGAGAAGTTATTTTATCAGCTGGAGCCGTCAACTCGCCTCAGATCTTGATGCTGAGCGGATTAGGTCCCAAAAGTGAATTAGAAAAGCATAAGATTCCGGTTATTCAAGATTTGAATGTTGGAAATAATCTTCAGGATCATATTGGTCTTGGAGGACTTACTTTCACGATAAATAAGAAAGACTCAATTACTTTGGATAGGGTATATGCAGCTGTTCCCTTGATGCAATACGCCATATGGGGAGCGGGACCTTTAACAATCATGGGAGGTGTGGAGGGGCTAGCTTTTGTCAATACAAAATACGTCAATGCCTCTGATGATTTTCCCGATATAGAGTTTCATTTTGTTAGCGGCGCTGCTCATTCCGACAAGGGTACTCAATTAAAGAAGGCACATGGTCTTTCCGATGCTTTCTACAATAAAGTGTTTAAACCTATTGAAGACAAGGATGCATGGAGCATAATCCCTATGCTTCTGAGGCCAAAAAGCAAAGGCAGTATCAGACTAAGGAGTAAGAAACCGTTTGATCCACCCCTGATCTATCCCAACTACTTTTACGACGACTTTGATATGAAAACATTGATCGATGGTGCCAAGATTGCTGTCGCACTAAGTCAAACGCCTGCATTCCAGAGCTATGGAAGCAAGTTCCATGAGTTCCCTCAATGCGCTCACATCCAAAAGTTTTCGGATAAATATTTCGAATGTATGATTAGACTATATTCAGTAACGATCTATCATCCAGTAGGGACGGCAAAAATGGGTCCGTATTGGGATCCAGAAGCAGTGGTGGATCCCCAGTTAAGGGTTTATGGAATAAAAGGACTGAGAGTGATAGATGCGAGTATCATGCCGAACTTGGTGAGCGGCAATACGAATGCTCCTGTGATAATGATCGGCGAAAAAGGTGCGGATTTAGTGAAAGAGTTTTGGTTAAAAACGATGAAAATGAACAGAATTTATAGAACTTTAGAAGGAATATAGTTTGAGTCCTACATAATTCGATTTGTATATAGTATTTAAGAGTTCATTTTGAAAGTACCTAGTCCACTAGCCCATAGAATATATAACAATTATATTATAATCGAGTAAGTATCATTATACATAAGGTTCAATCGTCAGTGTAAGTAGGTTCATACTCCAATCTAGAATACTTAGAATAGAATATACTAAAAGTATTATTATTTATTTGTTCATTTCATACGAAACTTGTGCTTGCTCAATAAGTTCACGGTGGGTCAGCGTCAACGATAATAATTGTAGTTAAGCGACTAGCTTAGTCAGAATTTAATTTTGTAATAAGATTGTGTTACGAACTAAAAAATCAAACATTTGAGAAGCACGGTTTCACATTATTTCCATAAGTTATTTCAATGTTAATAAACCATCAAATCATATGAAATGTGATCCTTAATTTTCTCGAACCTGGCCAATTCTGCTCCCATATTGTATGTATATTGAGGCAGCTGCTTTTTACTAGTAGGTATATATTATTGACATTAAAATACAGCTTACTGTTTTGTGACCAACTCATGCCCATTCATATTCAACTGAGGAGTAACATAATAAATAGCCAATAGAAGACATTTCCCCCTATACAGGGTGTCTTAAATAGCGTGTGCCACTATTGCTATCTCTGAAACGAGGTTGGTTAAATTAGAGAAAAGTTGCCTTTTTTGATAGCCATTCAGGATCCGTCTACAGTGTTGTCAAATTCTTGTTAGTTTCTAAGCAATGAAAAATGCCTAAAAATATTTTGTCGATTATTACAAAAACTGTTCATTTTCGAGACACAGTTTAAACACAGTTAAACTAACTTTTTTCCGCTCTATAATATGGTGTCTTCAAATTTCACCTCCGGCGTTTCGTGTTCGGGCCACCACTATCAACTTAATTTTCTTAAATGCGGACCTGGATTTTTTATTTCAGATTTTAAGAGCTTCTTATGTTCCAAAACCAATACCGTATCGCACTTATTCGGAAACATACTTTTTTCACCTTTTATTTCATTCCTACCAAAATTCTCTTTTTTGTCTCTCTCTCTAACACATTTTGTTGTTATAGAAAGTGCCAATAATATGAATTTTTGCGAATAAGTGAGATACATCATTGGTTTTGGGACATCAGAAGCTCTTAAAATCTGAAATAAAAAATACAGGTCCGTATTTAAGAAAATTAAGTTGATGGTGGTGGCCCGAACACGAAACGGCGGAGGTGAAATTTGAAGGCACCATGTTGTAGAGCGGAAAAAATATAAAACTTTTGAATTTAAACTGTGTCTCGAAAATGAACAGTTTTTGTAATAATTGATGAAATATTTCCAGTGGCGGATTTGCAGTCTCGGCCGCCCTAGGCCCCAAGCTATCAGCCGCCCCTTTCTCAGCATCCACCATATAGACTACATAATGAAATTACTTTATTGCCAACTTTTATATATTTAGTATACACACCTTGGCCAGTAAATAAGAAAGCCTCAGATCACATGTTTGTTGACCTCAGCTTTGCTTCGGCCGACAATTACATGTGATCTGAGACATTTTTTACTTTACTGGCCTAGGTACGTAATATACTATTTTTGACACGATTGGGGCCGCCCCTAAATCTGGCCGCCCTAGGCCCGGGCCTACCGGGCCTTAGGGTAAATCCGCCACTGAATATTTCTAGGCATTTCTCATAAATCCCTGTATCTTAGAAACTAACAGGAACTTGACAACACTTAACGCTTAACGGATACTCATTGCACATCAAAAAAAAGCAACTCTTCTCTAATTTAATCGACCTCGTACGACTTACCATTTCAGAGATAGCAATAGTGGCACACGCTATTTAAGACACCCTGTATATAAGTTCAAATCATAATAAAAAGTTCGACTTTAAACACCTAACGTATGCGAAAACTCATCAGAAAAGGAGCTCCTCATGAACAATTATTATGTCGTCTATTCCTTAAGTAGAAAGATATAAATATTATCAAATTGATTGTGAAATGCAAATTGTTTATTTTGATTTTGAAGCAATATATTATGGAATTTTCCCAAATGGTATCAGCAATACACATTACATTTCAGGCTGCTGACTTCCCATCGAATGAACTACAGAGACCTAAATGCTCATATATAATGAGTTAAAATTTTGATTGGGGTAGAAAGTATGGCAATAGGTTTGTAGTGATAGTCATTTACCTCCCTAAGATAGGAAGGATAGGTAAAAAGATACCTTAGTCATTACTACCCAATAAGTTTAAAGTCGTTCCTGCTTAAAAAGCTGAAAAGGCTGATAGATAGATACATAAGAAATGAAGTACTACAAGCAAGCACGTTCAACGAATGCCAATATGCGTATCAGCCACGCAAGTCCACTAGCTTAGCACTGGACGACCTCAACAAGTTGCTCACAAAGGTCTTAGAAGCCAAAACATAATTTGTAGATATAGAGGGTGCCTTTAATAACGCATCTACAGAATTTATAACCAATGCTCTAGCAAGAAAAAAGTACCACTACTTCTGTGCTAGTTGATAAATGCCAATTTGAAAAATAGGGTTATTATATAAATAATCGACCAAACAATACTGAGAGTATAGAGTAATCAATAACAAATAGGGGATGCTCACAAGGAGCATCCTAATGGATGAATTGATAGTAAGGCTAACATTCAATTGATTAGGATAGGCCGTTGCGGTTGTTGTAAAAGGCAGATTCGCAATCATAGAGCTCACACAACTGGCTTTATACAGTATCGACAGCTGGTGTAAAGAGGGGGGGCTGACAGTGAACTCCCACAAAAACACCATAGTAAATTTCATCAAAAAAGAACACTGAAGTGACTCAGGGCACCAGTACTCAATGGGATAGGTAAAATAAGTAAACTTCGATCTGTGCAGAAGGACGTGCGAAAAAAAATGAGGGATGCAAACCAAAAATGACCAAATGGCTTTATTCCAGAGTAACTATATAGGCTCATGATAGCATATGGGTCGGTAGTTTGGTGACCAAAGATACAACAAGCTGGAGTCCACTCAGTGCCATCCAAAGGGAAGATTGCCTGAGTGGCACTGGTGCCATGAGGACCATTCCAACAGCCGCATTAGAGGTTATGCTTAACCTGCCTTCACTTCACATATATATTCAGGGTGAAGCTAGACTAGTCGCGTCTAGACTATCCATAGGGCAAACAAATATCCACAAGCAGAATGCATGAAAAATACTACAACAAGCTATATGAAGAGCTGGAAAGCGCCCTCATCGTGGAAATGCCAACAGATGGCATGTCTCCCAAATATAGCTTTGATAACACTTTCAGGATGCGTTTAACGGACAGAGACGCATAGAAGGAAGGAACTCTTATTTTTAATACTTACTTACTTACTTAACGTGGCCAAACAACGCGTTTTAGCCTCCTCGACCACCATCTAGTCCTATCTCTTGCTACTTCTTCCCAATTTCGTATTTCCATCATTTTGGCGTCTCTCTCTACATTATCTTTCCACCTTTGTCTAGGTCGTCCTGGCGGCCTTCTTGCGTTTGGTCTGCCTCTATAAAGGGTCCCAATATCCCTATTATCCGCTCTGACTACGTGACCTGCCCATGCAAGCCTTCTGGATATTATTGTGCTAGTGATCCATGGCTGTTTAGTCATTTCCCTTATTTCACCACACGTGCGTTTCATCCACTGGGTTGTTACTGGATCTTGTACGGGTCCACATATTTTCCTTAAAACTTTATTCTCGAAAGAGAGTAGCCTTTCTTGTTCTCTAATAGTCATGGTCCACGCCTCGCACCCATACAGGACCACAGGGATCACTATTGTATTGTATATCTTCAGTTTCACTTTTCTTGGTAGATTTCGTGGTCGAAGCAAATTGCTCAGGGCAGCTACGACTCTGTTTCCGCTATGTATACGACACTTTCATTTCAACATCATTTGTTTCGTTTATCTGTGAGCCCATGTACTTGAAGTCTTTCACTCTTTCGAAAGACCCATTATCTGTTGTTAGGTTTATGTCTCTGTGTGTTTCTCTTCGATCTAATTTCATGTATTTAGTTTTCTCTTTTCTTACCATGAGCCCTATTCTCTTTCTTCTCTCTTCTTTTAAGCCCTTCCTTTGTGTCGCACATGATCCCCAAATCGTCCGCGTATGCTAACGCCTTGAATTTCTTACCCATCTCTACACCTTCATCTATATCATCAAGCCCTCTTAGCGCATATTCTAGAGCTACGTTAAAAAGTAATGGTGAGAGCGCGCCACCCTGTCGTAGCCCACTTTGAATATTGAAGGGTTCTGACGTTGTTCCCTCAACTTTAACTTGGGCCTTGGATTCTAGAACGCACATCTTCGTCAGATTAATGAGTTTATTTGGGAAACCGAAGTTTTTCATGATGGTCCATAGGCTTTTGCGGTGGATGCTGTCATAAGCCTGTTTATAGTCGACAAATAGAGCAAAGGTAGCTCGGGCGTGTTACCATTGCTTTTCCAGAATTTGTCTCGCGTTTAATATCTGATCTATTGTCCCCCTCCCCCTTCGGAAACCACACTGATATTACCCAATACACCTTTCCGCAAAAAGAGTTAGTCTATTTAGCATGATGTTAGGGAGCACTTTGTATGCCACAGGCAGTAGTGAGATGCCTCTGTAGTTTTGACACACCTTTTTTTAGGCCTTTCTTATGAATTGGTATTATTACAGCCTCCTTCCATTCGTCTGGCATTGTCTCTTTCCTCCAGATGTGTCTGATAAGATTGTGTATTTGGTTTGTCATATTTGGTCCACTCTGCTTTATAAGTTCTGATTGAATGCCATCTAGGCCTGGTGCCTTTCTATTTTTTAATTTTTCGATGGCTTTTTGGACTTCATCTACAGAAGGGGAAAAATCACTTTTTCCTATTGTATCTTCATTATCCCTTACCTCCTCTAACGGATTACCTGGCTCCTCCATATTCAACAGCTCTTCAAAATATTGATCCATCGCTCTACTATTTTTTCTCCTTCTGTGAGTTCATTTCCATTTTTGTCTTCGACCAAGCCAACTCTGGCTTGGAAACTTTTCCGTGTTCGCCTTATTTCTTCATAAAAGTTTCTTATTCTTCCCTGATCATAGTGTTGCCCTATATCATCAATTTTTTCCTTCTTGTATCTTTTCTTTTTCCGCTTGATAAATTTATTATCGTTCTTTTTAATTTGCTCATATTCCATTTGATAGTGAGGATTAGCCAGATACTTTTCTTTATATTGCTTTTTGATTTTAGTTTGTTGTTCGCAATCTTCGTCGAACCATGTTTTCCTTCTTAGAAGGAGTAGTGGCCCTAGGGTTTCCCTTGCACCTGTTTGAATACTTTCTTTAATAACTGTCCAGTGTTGGTTCACATCATAGGTATCGTCATCATTATCTATCTGATTGCTCAGAGCGTCAAATTTATTGCTTATTTCTATCTGATAGGCCATTTTAACTTCAGGGTGTTGTAGTTTATTTACTACTTATTTTTAATAAGTTGTATAAACTTCCATATGTTGGTTTTACTTATTTACTTAGCGAAGTATTCTTAAAAAACGTCTGAAAGATGTGGGAATCTTAGTGACCAAATTCAGTAAATCTACCGGAAAATATTTTTATTTATAATATAAAACAAATATCGCCAGAACAAATTTGACAAGGATTCACGTTACAATCAAATTATTGTATTAACTGTCTCGAACACGTCAGTTTTCTTATTTAGTATAAAACGTGTTTTTGCAAGGTATCTGGAAATTTTGATCTTGGTACTCAAACTTAGTAAATGTAGTGAAAACCAAAGTTTTCATTTCAAAAACGAATACCCTCAAAACAACTTTGAAATGAGGTTCAAGTTATAATTGTTAGTTTAGGCTCTTAATAGGTAGATTCGATAAATATTAAAAAATACATCAACCCTTTCGGCCTCATCGCCGCATTTATACGACAGTTACTAAAACTGCATCATAAAGTCCCAGTGCCCTATATATACATTTGAGGTTATTTGGTCATATAGACCCGTCTATATACGGCGATATTAAATTTAGCCCCTTTACCAGACCCTCTGCCGCATATACTCGTCACGGAAATCCTGCGGTTCTATGAAGGCCATAGTGATGCAGGTCTGGAATCGAAAGGATTAAAAGCCATAATTCATCTTTTCAACTAGAATCTGCCTTAACTTTACTAAACAATTTAGTAACTTCGAATAATAAACATTTTCTAATTTCTCTGGTAATTTCGGCAATTGCCGCAGAATTAGTCCGAATTAGAAAACCATACATGCAATGAACATTAGTATATTACCCAAGGTGAAGGTATTTAATAAACAAACATTGCCATTTAATAACAAAATATCAAGCTTTAATCAGCAAAAAATTGTTCGACTAACCCAAATATGCATGAGAAGTGAATTGAGGTGCGGTGATCGTGAAGATATGTGCCGGTTATTTAAGTGATATTTGTAAATACATTAGTAAGTAAAATGTTGCGGATTTAGATAAGTGCACATATTTATATCCAGGATAATTACTTTTGTTATAAAAATTGATTGGAATATTTCATCTCTATTTAATTTTCTTTCATTTCATTATTTGGGCAATAGACGAATAAAGAATAATATGTAATTTTAACTTTTGAACCGCTCAAGTGTCGTTTATAAATATTTAAGTAAAATTGTGTAGCCAGCAATCCCTTTACACATTCGGAGTCCTTTTCGGGGTCTCTCTACCGTTTTTTTTGTAAGGAGTGATCATAGCCGGCGCCACCAGAGGCAACAAACACGAGCAACATAATTAAGCGTCTGTTATTAATTATAGTAATTGATTGAACTATAGTTTAATTAATTTAGCGTTGTTAAGCGTGAGCATATTTATAGATTCGGAGCTGCAATTTTTCCTTTGGCGCTCTGGGGCCTTGCTCCTCCAGGCCCACCCGGTAGCTACGCCACTGGGCCCCTCCTCATTTCTTTGCGTAGTTTTATTTATTGTTGTGTGGGATGGGTTCTGTGTAAGTTATTTATATTTTGCATATTTTTCACAGCCACTAAAATAAAAATAATAAATACGAACAAAAATGTGTGTATTAGTATATGGAACAAATACGGAACAAACACAGGAATCTGGAATATATTTTTATGATATTTAGCTTCTCGTGGGGGCCCCTGAGCTCTGGGAGCCCGACGCAGCGTGCGTCGCCTTAAATCCGCCACTGCTCTTCGCTATGAGCTAGGCAGGTATTATTGGGATTTTTGCAAAGTTTATTTAGAATGAAATATCGCGCTAAATGTTAATATTTTCTAGTAACAGCAATATTTTAAAAATTTAACAAAATTCTATTAAATTTTAAAGTATCTTATCGTTTTTAAATTTGCTATTTGACGGATGGGTTTTTTACTAGCCCAGCCATGAGAGATAGTATCAAAGGGTTGGTTTATAGTCTCTGTAAGGGGCTTGTAAGTCTCGCTGTTCTTTTTTAAGTTGCTTTATTATTGTACTGACTATTTTTACTTGTTCTTAACGCCTTTGCTTTTTCTGTTGCATTCATTCCTTTTACTTCTTGTTAATATTTTTTATTATTCGGGTATCGGTTAATTTTATTGCATTTTGTTGCTATTATGATTATGTGTGTTTACACCTGGGAATTTCCAACTGAGTGTCTGAGTGTCTTCTTTATTGTTAATGTCTGGCTTATTGTTGTTCCCATCTTGATGTCGTTAACTTTTTCTTCGATTCACTTAGGGCTTGTATTTTTGTTTGTCGAATTAGATAACTTGCTACTTCAAAACTCTGGTATTTGTTCTTTGGTTGAAGCTATTATGTCTGCTTTATGATTAGAAGATATGTATATATTTTTTTAAACATTGTTTATTTTATTAAACTTTTCGTATCTAGGGAACGAGCTGAGTAAACAGCAAGTATTTCATTTATCGCTTCATGTATTTCTGATGCTGTTATTTAAATACATGACCTCTTTTTATTCCTATTGTTTGAATTTATTTGGCATAATGAGTTATTTTACCTATTTATTTTTCAGTTTGTCTACCGTTTTTGTAGTTTTATCTGTCATCGGGTTTCTTAAGTCTTCATTCCATTTTCTGCTCTGGTCATGCTTATATCCGTTTATTCAATGTATGCTCTAACTAATATTATGATTTATATTGCTGCATTGTTTGTAGATGCGTATTTATGCATCTATTCCTTAAACAACAAGTATTTCCTTTATCGCTCCGGTATTTCTGATACTGTTATTAAGTACATATGCCCTTTTATTGCTATTGTTTGATGTTCTTTGGCATAATGCGTTATTTTACGTATTTATTTCCTTAGTTTGTCTGTCTACATTTTTGTCTCAATTGCCTTCCTTCTTATTTCTGTTCTGGTCATGATTACCCGTTTATTCAATGTGTGCCCTATATAATATTGTTATGTATTATTAAAGTTATATCGTTTGTGGATGTATATTTATGCTCAGTTTAGGGGAACTGGTTTAATCATTGTATTATTTAATTATATTTTTTGCATCGTTTATGTCTGTTTCTATTGTTGTCTTTTTCCGTGCTTATTTATGCCTCTTATTCCACTTTTCTTTCAAGTGGCATTTGCTCTTTCTTATGAGTGTTTAGATCCTTATAGAGCAAGTATTTTATTTATCGCTCAGGTATTTCTGATACTGCTATTTAACTACATGTGCTTTTTTATTGCTATTGTTTGATGTTCTTTGGCATAATGCGTTATTTTACCTATTTATTTTCTTAGTTTGTCAGTCTACCTTTTTTTGTCTCATTTGTCTTAATTCTATTTTCTGTTCTGGTCATGATTACCCGTTTGTTCAATGTATGCTCTAAATAATATTATGATTTATTATTAAAGCTACATCGTTTGTAGATGCATATTTATGCTAAGCTTAGAGGAATTGGTTTTATCATTGTATTATTAACTACATTTAATTATTTTTTTATTCATCGTTTATGTCTGTTTCTATTGTTGTCTCTTTATGTGCTTGCTTTTGCCTCTTGTTCCACTTCTCTTTCAAGTGGCCTTTGCTCTCTCCGTATGGGTATTTAGATCGTTAAACAACAAATATTTCACTTATCGCTCAGGTATTTCTGATACTGTACCCTTTCGCTGCTACTGACGACGCCTATTGGCATCCCCAGTGTTCCGTACCCTCACTGCTACAGACGCCGACGCCTTTTATTTTTTAGCTTTTACCATGAACTGCTACTCACGCCAATTATTTGCGATCATTTGAATTTTTTGTAAATGTGCTTTGTATTCATAAACGTAATGAAAGTTAGAACTATACTTGATTGTTCTTCTTTTTGTTTTTTATATTTTATTTATTATAAATATATTATAAATTTGTTTTCTGCTTATACAAACAACTTATTATGTTTGAACATGCATTTGCTTCGTCAAAACAATAAACATTCTGTTTATTTTTGTACTTTTTTATTATTTTATTTTTTTGCTTTGTTATTCTTATTATAATTCTTTATACTATTTTTAATTTTTTATAAATTTGATTTCTGTTTATAAAAATAATGATTACCTTTTATTATTTTTATAACCCAAACTAACCCAAACTATATTTGTTTGTTCTACTTTTCATTTCATAATTTTTATATTTTACTTATTATAAATACATTATACATTTGTTTCTACATATAAAAACAACTTATTGTATTTGAGCATGTATTTTTGTTATCAAATCATTAACATTTTGTACTTTTTTCTATTATTTTAATTTTTTTGTCTTATTATTATATTTTTGTTTATTAAACTTTTTAAGAGCAACATTTATTCAAAATGATTTTTGGTATAAAACTTTAAGAAACGTTTTATTCTTAAAGTTTTATACCAAAAATCATTTTAAAAATTAATAATAAAAGAAAACAAAAATAGCCGCAACCAGATCTTAGGTTGTTCGGAGAGAGTGTAACAGTGAAAGGGTTAAGTACCTACCAACATGTGCTTTTTTATTGCTATTGTTTGATGTTCTTTAGCATAATACATTATTTTATCTATTTATTTCCTTAGTTTGTCTGTCTACCTTTTTGTCTCATTTGTCTTCGTTCTATTTTCTGTTCTGGTCATGATTACCCGTTTATTCAATGTATGCTCTAAACATTATTATTTATTATTATAGTTATATCGTTTGTGGATGCATATTTATGTTCAGTTTTATCACTGGATTAATAACTACATGAAATTATATTTGTTTCCATTGTTTATGTCTGTTTCTATTATTGTCATTCTCTGTGCTTGTTTCTGCCTCTTGTTCCGCTTCTCTTTCAAGTGGCCTTTGCTCTTTCCTTATAGGTGTTTAGATCCCTATCTATGGTGGTTTTTCCTCTTGTGTTCTTTGTGTTTTATCTTGTTATCTGACTGTATAATTATTATTATTATTATTATTATTATTATTATTATTATTATTATTATAAAATAAAAAAAATGATCTACCAGAGTCCAACTATAAAAAGAGTAATAACAACATAGTAACACCAACAATAAAATACAATATTTAAATTATATTTTTAGGAAGTTAGGAAATATAATACGCAAACATGTCGGCGGTAGATCAACAGTTGAATTTATATTCTCTAACGAGGATGGCGTTAACCTTAGGACCTGGATTGGGGTTTTTACTATATCTTCATTCCTGTACTTTAAACCAAAGGCCGGATATATTGGACAGGTAACAGTTACAATAACTAAAATTCACACGATTAGAATGCAAGTATAATAAACAGAAAGTATTAAGCACTGTTTAGTTAAAAAATTAAAGCACAAGTGAAATATATAGGTTATTTTTATAATAATTATAAATGCGTCCTTACCTAAATACAAATGTTATTGTTGTTTCACCTTTCTCACACATAATTAATTAGTGAGCTCTTGTTGTTTAAATATCTGCAGGCCTTTACACCGATTATTTTTCAGGGATCATCGTGTAAAAGATAAGGCATATTCCGATATTAAAGAAAATTACGATTTCATAATAGTTGGAGGTGGTAGTGCAGGATCGGTTCTAGCGAACAGACTATCGGAGAATCCGTACTGGGATGTTCTACTTATTGAAGCCGGTCCAGATGAGATTAGTATTACAGATATGCCGATCATGTTTCCTACGTTACAGCTGACACCTTTTGATTGGCAATATAAGGTATGAGTCGCATTATCGATGAAATAATTAGATGTTAAAACCTACCAGTATCCCAAATTTTAACTATATAGTCTAGATTTTAGCAGCTGAGGAGGTGTTGTAATGTATGAAATATATCTACTATTATGAATCGATTTAATGGATAGAAACCTATCTATTATATATTTAGAGCTGTCAATTGATTTCATATAGCAGTTGTCGTTTAATCTTTATAGTCGTGTGTATGTATTTAACCAGACAAATATTAAACAGATTAGGAATACACTCGGATTCGCTATAAAGGCACTCTAGAAAGAAGATTATAACTGATTAGTAACTCTGAAACTCAAAATATAAAAAAAAAATTCGCAGATCATTGAAATTGTTGAACTCAGGGAATTTGCATCCCCAGCAAAGACTATGTTTGGGTTAGTTAAGATTGCCTGAAGTGACAACTGTCCTTAATTCGAAGAAAAATTTCGGATCTTGAATTTTGTACACATTCACAAACCTCCAAATATTAATTAGTCTGCCCTAGTGACAAAGACTGATCATGATGAAGGTGTTTTATTTAATTTTAATGATATACATTTAAAAATATTTTGTTTTTAACAAGCAATTATTTGCATAGCTTGATTCTATGTGTATTGTATAATTTGCATAACCATTTTCACCCTAGTGATAGAAAGTTGTATTATATTACATTTTTTATTAGGTCTCAAATATCTTGTAGGTATTCCATAAATAGAAAAAGTTAGGAAAAACTTGAGGTTGTAAGAACTTCAAAAGACAAGAATTTGCTCCAGAGTAGTGGGTTTTTCGGTAATAAAATCTTATGTTGTGACGTGTATGGTGAAAAGTCTAAAATTAACAAGCTCACCCTGTATAAAATAAATCATCATTTCTAACCTGCCTTCTTGTACTTTTTTACCATTTTATAAACAATTATTTTTCGAGAATTTTTTTTTTTTGAATTTTTTTACCTACAAATCGATGTTTTTATATTTTTTCTCAAAAGCAAATTTTGGCTTTATATTTGAAACAGAGAAGCATTTAGAGAGTTAGTAGCCAATTTCAATAGGGTTCGTAAAACCATCAAAAATAATGTGTCCAAAAAAGTTCACCACAATTAATTATTTTTTTCACAAGTTATCGAGTGTCAAAGCAAAATTTTGAAAAGTCGCATATATGACGAAATAACTCGGAAATAGAAAATGAGATCGGCTGCCCTTAAATGTTGCCTAAAAACATTCCAAATTCAGTCTTAGCCAATTTAGAGAAAAATGCTAAAAATCTAAAAATTACCCAATAGCGGAACGTAGACAGCTTTGATCGTTACATGCGTAGACAGCTTAGTCTTATTCATTACCCAGGAAAAAGCTTGCTGAACGCACCAAAAGAAACTTTCACTTCAAAAATCAATTGGAAGGCAATATTAAATATGCATTATATTTCATTAAAGCAAAATTTTGAAAAATTGCATATTTGATGTAATAACTCAAAAATTGAAAATCGAGTCGCCAAAAGCAATTATTAACCATCGGCGGCCCTTAAGCGTCACCTAAAAACGTACCAGATCTCAAATTTCTACTCACACCCCTTTTCAAGAAAAATTAAGTTGACGAACACTTTACCCGAATGAATTTGCCACGCGTCACGACTCAGTTTCATTCATTATCCAGAAAAAAAGACGCGTGTAACACAGTACACGTGTTGGAAGTAAATACTTCTTTACCGAAATGAGCTTAATAACATTAACCTATGGATCCAAATACACTGCGAATATATAATAGAAAATCTCTTATAGTGTAAAACGGGTAGGAGTCCTCTAGAAGTTCGATTCAATCGCGACTCGAACCTCTCTCCTTTTCTCATTACAGGCGTGGATATACTTTATCTCTTTTGCGAGACGAAAATTATAGTGTAAAACAGTTAGGAGTCCTTTAAAAGTCCGATTCAATCGCAACTAGAACCTCTCTCTTTCTCATTACAGGCATATCTTATCTTCTTTCATAAACCCCGTCATGATGATCACGAAAATTTTCCGTGTCGTCCCGCGGCCTTGAAAAAACACTCTCATGAAACCAAAGAAGTATTCACTTCAAAAATATGCTGGTCACGTCTAAAGAAGTTTTCACTTTCTGACTGTTCTTCTCGTCGACTTTACCTAAAGGAGCGTGAACCGCGCCACGCGTGACGGCTTAGTCTTATTCACTACCCAGGAAAAAGTGTGATAAATGCTCCTAAAAAGTTTTCACATTAACAATGAAATTTTGACCACCACAACTTCTTGAGCAACATTACATATTTGATATTCTCCCACATTTATTCAGTCAACGCTTGTACCATTTATGAAACAATTGTTATATGGCATATAAAAAGAAACTAGCATACATATAAATAAATAAAATATTATGTGCCTCACCTTTAGAAGCACACTGAAGTGAAACTTCTGAGAGATATTAGGAATTGACTTTTTATTTTATTTCTTTTTTAAGCTTTTTTCTCAACTTTTGCCCCCGTCTTGCACTATTTTTTCCTCTTTTTTTCAACTTTTTTTTCACCAAAAACCGCGTTTCTCCAACTTTTTTTTTATTAATTTTTTTCTTTATTTCGCTTTATAATAATTTTAATAATTTGGATTGGGTCTGGATTTTTTTACTCGGATTGGACTATACCGGTTTTATGAGAAAAATTTAAAAAAAGCGAGATACAAATGAAAATTGTAGGTACCGCACGGCTCTAATTTGGTACTCTGATATAAATCTGGAAAAACCAACTTTTTGGAATTTCTCCAGCTTCTTTTTGGAGAAAATGGCAAATTGGACAGATAATAGACGTCACGTGACACTTTATTACGCTATTTCCTCTCTCAGTTAAGCAAAAATTGATGAGGACGACAACATTTAGTTAAAACATTCAATAAAGAACATTTGATGACACTTAATACTTAATTTTTCTAATTTTAGACAGAGCCCGGAGAAAAATACTGCCAAGCAATGATCAACGGACAATGCAACTGGCCCAGAGGTAAAGTTTTGGGAGGATGTTCGGTTTTGAATGCCATGCTCTATGTAAGAGGGAACAAAAAAGACTATGACAGGTAAAATTCTAAAGCTTAAAATAATAATTATTATTCGGGGTTTTGCAGATTTTTGGATCGGGTGTAACGCAAAACAGCTAAAAACACAATATCTAGAAAACTCTATGAGCTTAAACTAGATTCTTAATTTATTTGTTATTAATATGCACAACTGGGACAGATAATCGAGATCAAAGAGATTTCGAAAATCAAAAGCAAGAAACAAAAATGGTCCAGAAACTGCAACTTAAGTTCCCTTGTAATTTGTTTGTTACCCTTCTAGTTCATTTAAATCATCCTTTAATTGTTATTTTTATATTTAAATGATAGTTTAAATCTTTGCACAAAACACTATAACTTATTAAATAAATAATGTTAGTGATATGGTCAGAAATCGTCTTTCATATTTCAAGGTGAGGTTAGATATAATAAGCAATTTACAAGTTTCTGTCATTCGAAATGATTTTTTTCAAGCTGTATGTTTCCGAAATTCTTAGATTCGGACTTAATCATGCAGACTTAATATCGGTTTTCGAAGTTTTTGTCATTTGAACATACCTACTAAGCAAGCCAATTTCATGAAAACTAAAGCCCATAGAAATACAAGTAAATAAAACTTATAAAAGCTTTTTCATATGAAGTATACCAGCTTGTAGAGTAAACTAAGATTAAAATAGAAAAATAATTAGAATACCCTCCATTATTTGGGTGTATTTTTTTCAGTAACCACGTCTTATATGGAAAAAATGTAATAAGCTTTCTGGCATCTAATTTTATATTTTATATCAATAATGAGCATTTGTTGATTTGTCATTTATATTTGTATATATTTAGGCGCCTTCCGCATATGTCACATAAAAATAAATGAATGCATCAATTTTGATCAGATATATAATGTTCTATGAAATTAATAATAAATAGAATTGGAATATGAAATCTTCAAATTGTCCTCAATTTATTTTAAAAACATTGTCAATAGGGCGGAGCGAAAAAAGCATTTTTTGGAAATTCGATTTGTAATAGTGCGCAAAAGTTGCCTTGTCATCATAAAAATAATGTCTATTTGCAACTTTTTCCTACAAAATCATCTTTTGGCCTCTACAGACCTTTAAATATTTTTGAAAAGCATTAAAAAATAATAACGTAATTTTGTAAAAATATAGAGTCTTTAGGTTTTTGTGGCTAGAAAATATCAAGGATAATGAGAATTTGCAAATTTTGAATTGTTAATAAAGTGTTCATGGCTAGTCAATATTTACAAAAATTAACTCTTTTTTTAAATATCATCTTTTGAACCAAAAAATTACTTAGTATAATAATTATTGCCAATTAAACAATTTTTTAATTATTCTTAATATTTTCTAGTCACAAAAACCTAAACTCCCTTAAAAAGAAAATAAAATTTATTTTTCATCTAAGTACTTACTTTTCAATAATATTTAAAGTGCGATACATAAGATGATTTTTTAGAAAAAAGTTGTAAATAGACATTATTTTTGCAATAACAAAGAACAACTTTTGCGCACTATTACAAATCGAATTTTACAAAAAAATTTGCTCCACCCTAATTGCCATGTTCCCACCGTATTTCTTCTAACATCCATTCCATACATTTTAAGAAATCTTGAGACACTATCTTATGTTTCACTTAGGTGGGCAGAAGTTGGAAATCCCGGATGGAGTTACGAGGAGGTATTACCATATTTCAAAAAATCTGAAAATATGAGAATCGATCAATATAGAGACGACCCATATCATGGAACGGATGGATATTTGAGCGTTGAATACTTCAGGTACGTATAAAGCATTTCTTTTAGTCAGGATTATTTTTGGGGTTTAGGTGGGGAAGGCATGTATCACTTGAAACAAACCGTGTTAAGTCTGAAAAACACGGTTATTTAATAAACCAAAACACATTGAATATAGACACATTTTTATATTTAATGTTCCCGTAACTTTGATAAGCTAGAGGGCAAGCAAGTCTGATACCCTATAGGGCTCTACCGATATTTTCGGGATGGATATTAAGGAGTGATAAAATAGCAGCAACTAGTGCATTAATTCAAATATAGATAAGCAACATCCCTAAAGCCGAATACGACCTCTGAACAACTTATCGTTGGGAAATAATTTTTAAATATATCTCGTATCTCCACTTCAAATATTTTCCACTTCCAAGCTCTAAGGAAAAGATGGTCTTAGTTATTTTGACACAACACTAGTGAATGAAATTCTGATACTCTTCAGAATGAGCAAGAGGGTATTTCTAGGTTGTTTTACTGCTAAAAGTCGAAGAAGCCGATTTTAAAATTTTTGTTAGTCAGAGGATGTGTGTCAATTTCATTTAAACATCGACATTTAACGGGAGCGATATTCCATTCTAAATTCAAAGATACCTTCCAAACTACTTTGTGTTAACATTATCTGATTGACTGGAAAAAATTAAATCGAAAATTATAAGAAGCTTTCATTTCAGCTCGTTACTATAGGAACCACAAAACTTTCCGGAAGTTTTTTCCTCCTGGGTGCCCTGAGTGCCCTGGGTGTGATTAGAGTAGAGCGACAGTTTTTCTGTCAAACGCACAGCTATCTCCTACGCCTTTTAAATAATTATTGTTGTTACCTTTATCTATCTATCTTTACAAAGCAAAAATGCTATTAATAAATGTTTTCGGTTTGGTATAATATAAAACTATAAAAAAGACGATTTTTATTTCTCAATATAAACATTCGCCATTATGTCCAGAAAATAAAGATGAATAATTCATCATAGCTAGAGTCGGAATATTGACTATTAAAAAATCAGGTCAATACGAACAAAATTAAAATTGATACTTTAATTTTGGTAAAAGTCTGCTTTGTGGGCTAAATTAAATTGGATAATTTTTTAATGTTTAATGACTTTTTTGCAAAGGATTTTTTTTTATCATTTTTGTATATGTCATAACCTAAGTATTAGAATCAAAAAGAACTTTGCTAAGCGGATCTACTTCAGTGGCGTACAGACATTTTGAATTTACGTAAGATTTTTTAAATTAAGAAAAAAAATATCTTACAAATGCTTGCCTGTTCTCTCCACTGTGCACTGAGAGCCGCTTGCTCTGGCTCCAGGGTGTAAACAGCACAAGTGCTAGTTTAGTCACCCTAACTTAGCTGAAAAACCCTTTTAGTCAATTCAAAGCGTAACAATCTGCAAGAGCTTTTTACTGTTTTATTGTATTTACTAACCATTTTCATTTTTAGATTTGTTCGTTCTTGACAACGGGGGCAGATTTGTTCCTCGAGACGTAGACCGTTTTTCCAGTTTCCTTTAGGTTTTTCAGCTTCGTTAACTAAAGTAGCACTTGTGCGGTTTACACCCTGGAGCCAGAGCAAGCGGTTTTAAGTGAAGAGAATAGGCAAATTTTTGTAAGGTAAAACATCAATCCTCCACAACAATATAGAACATATCTATCAGAAAAAAATTAATTTGTCAACACATATGAAGCAACGAAATGTAAAACAATACTATCCTGACCGCGTGACCCTCGATTCCAGGCATAAAGCATAAACATCATAACAACATCAACCAATCTCATCCTGACTTTTAAACAGGGGTTTCCCTCTTGTCAAGGTATCAAGAAACGACTTTTGTTTTTGTATAAAACCAACAAAGGAATTAGACTCGTTTATTATGTGGGATTTTAAATGACGTGAGTAGACACATTGTAGGTCCACTAGGCATTAGATATATTACCTTCACATACCACATCATTTTCTAGCAGGAGAATTTACGATCCATCTTAAAAAATCCTTCAATCTTCATTCCAGTGTTTGAATGAATATGTCAAGTGTTGTAATACCTATAATATAATGCTTTTCTGAACAATTGTTCAAATTTCGATCAAGAGCACCGAAAAAAAATGGATTTTATCTACTCTAAATAGACAAGAAATATGGTGTTTTCAGATGGGTATACCGAGAGTTGCCCTACTTGCTTATCTCGTTTAATATATTCATATTTAAAAAGAAAAATACACATTTAATAAATAAATGCAAAAAGAAGGCCAAAGTCACTACTGTGTTTGGAAACAACCAAGTTTCATTATTTGACAGACGGCTTTAGTTTCAAACGAGTTTTTTTGAGACTTCACCACAGAAGCAGCGGACCTCCTCAATACTAGGCAGTAACCTAAATGATTTTGTAGCTATTTTGAATCGGTAAACGACGGTAAGAAAGTATTTCAATAACACTGTGTTTAATGCTTTTTCACCGTGAAATTACATGCATTACAAAAATAATTCTGAAATAACCGCGTAACAGAATGAGATGGAGTTACTATCAGTACGTCGTAAATATTTCATACTACAATAATTATAAAAGCTTGGATGATTCAGATAAACATGCGCAAGTCGGTTGGCACCAATAATCTTGTTACATTGTTTATTGTGTATGTACAATACCAGGGCGAGCTTATAATGAAGTGGCAGCAGACTCCCATGAAATATAAAATAGGCGGAGAAACAGATTGAAATGAATTAAAGTGATGGGGGAATCTACATGCCATCTTTCTTTGTTTAAATCACTGATCCCAATGAGGTACTAAGAAAGTTATTAACTATTGCTAAGGTCTTCAGTGACAGGACTGATAAGACCTTCGATTTTGAAGTTACATCATTTTACCACGAAGATAATTGTCATAGAAACAATTGTTCCAATAATGGTATCCATGACATATACATCCTTGTAAATTTCCCAAGAGATGGCCCTAAGTATTATAGGACAAGATCCTGATCATTTTTTTAACCTTGATCTCAACTGTATCGATCACAATGTTTGGTTGAAGAACTGCGTCATATTCATCTATAACTTGTTTTTTATAGAGAAACTCCTAAAGCTAGTAGATGAATGAACGAAATATTCTTTGTACGTAGGCGACCAGTCTAAGCCCGTTGTGCGCCTACTCACACACCAATTCAACCAGAAACACCCGCTTCCCTGGGCTGGATCATTTTTATGTAATTCGGGACGCAACTCCCAAAGTGCATCTCTCTTTTTCTCCCCAAAGCTGGATAATCGGTAACAACTTGAGTGGAAGTTTTCAGTGACAGGAGTGACAAGGCCATTTTGAAGTTATGCCTCGTTACCACGCAGATAATTGCCATAGAAACAATTGTTCCAATAATGATATCCACACGTCCTTGCAAAGTTACCAAGAGATGGATATATCGGCCCTGAACATTGCCCATTGATTGCGTAATATTCACCTATAACATGAAATTTTGCATAGGAAAACTCCGAGAGCTAGCACATCCCTGATTGAATTGTTAAACGTAGGCGACCAGTCTAGGCCCATTGTGCGTCCACTCACACACCAATTCTACTAGAAGTGAAGTTCCTTACCATGTTTTATAGTGTATGCATTCGCATTAAACATTCTCGAGCTCGTTTCGCTCGCATCGCGTTCTCCAATCTTTTCCATAGAATCTCGGGAGACTAACCTCTAGCCGCTGACGGTAACTGACGATCCATATGGTATTATTATGGCTTTGCATGGCCTTCCGCTCGCTTCGCTCGCTACGGGGCTCACACAACACACACTAACCAAGTGCTAACCAAGCCTAACCCACGGCTAACACAAACTGACCCCAACCCAATTAAGAAAAAAAAAGGTAAATTAATAAAAAACAATAATTCTTAATTTTGTGTTAGCCTTGGGTTAGTTTTGGTTAGCACTTGGTTAGTTCTTGTTGATTGAGCCCCCGCCCCGTAGCGAGCTAAGCGAGCGGAGGCCCATGAAAAGCCATAATAATACCATATGGGTAGTCAGTTACCGTCAGCGGCTAGATGTTACTTCTCTGGAGACCGTGATCAGCTCAGCCTAGAACGGTTCGCGATGCGACGGGACCGCGACCGCTATGCGTTCTCTCCTTAATAGAACACAATCCTAACATATCGGTCATTATGCAACAAAAAAAAAATACCTCGGGGTGAATTCGTTTCCCTGGCAAAGACACACAGCTTCCTCGGCCGGATCATCTTTATGTCATTCGAGATCAGCACGTAACTACCAAAGTGAATCTCTTTTATTCTCGCCAACGCTGCTGGATAATCGGCAAGAACATAAGTGGACGATTCCTCGTCTTCCAAGCACCACCTACATTTCAAATCATCCACGAACGGAAGCAGATGCAAATGCCTGTTCAAAAGATGGTGCCCTATAAGAAGCCCAGCCACAAGCCTTATGTCCCCCTGTTCAGTCCAGCAAGAAAACTGCACTCAGACGCCAGCTGCACGTCCAGCGCAGAATTGATTTTATTAGTCTAGAGAGCCTGAGGGGCAGCTCTGCTGTCCTAGTAGATGTATATGTTCTTCCCTCTGAAGGCCTTCAACATGTTTTTATATCCGCATTTGAGGATTGCATACATATCGGTAAGTCTCGACCCTGTGGTTTCTCCAGACACATTCGCACCAGTACCCCCATCCGTATATCAGACGATATTATTAACCGGACATGGGATGCGATCCTCCAACTACGCATCCCTATGTGAAATTTGAGGAATCTAATCGATCTGAAGATGGGCAGTATGTTGTCCGCCTTCATTAAGAATTGCGGACATAATCAGCTACCCCTCTTCAGACACTAATGTGTCCCCTCGGACTATTATTGTCCCTTAGACTTTATAGTCTGTATGCAGACCTTAAGGCCTCATATTCCAGGAATAGGTGGAGAGGCGGCGTCATTGTCTCAAGAGCCCTAGTAGCTACCGTCTATATAGCACATGTAATCCCATCGCAAGCCAGTCTCTGACCTTTGCCTAGCTGCGCTTTAAATGTGACTGTTTGCGCACCGGTTCATCATAGAATGGGGGCAACTACAGCCGTACAAATCCAGTGAAGGAACCTCGGCTTTAGGCCTCACGTGCTACCAAACGCTTTTTTACAGGCCTATAAAGTATTATTCGCATTCTCAACGGGCTACTTACTGACTCGCTCTTTTTAGGATAACTTATAGTCCAGTATGACCCCGAGATGCTTAGTTGACCCTTTATAGCTCAAAGGCCCACTCAATAAGATAATGACAGGAAGAAT